>VFFE01009035.1:766124-793242 GCA_008921705.1 Burhinus oedicnemus
TCACTGGACTGATCTGGGGAGGAAGAATGCTAGGCACCAATATAGATTAGGGGTGGACCTGCTGGAAAGCAGTTCTGAGGAGAAGGATCTGGTGGTCCTGGTAGATAGTAAATTATCCATGAGCCAACAATGTGCCCTTGTCGCCAGGAAGGCCAATGAAATCCTGGGCTGCATAGGGAGGAGTGTGGCCAGTAGGTCGAGGGAGGTCCTTCTCCCCCTCTACTCCTCACTGGTAAGGCCACAACTGAGATACTGTGTCCAGTTCTGGGCTCCCCAGCTCAAGCGGGACAGGGAACTACTGGAGAGAGTCCAGCGTAGGGCAGCAAAGATGACTGGGGGATTGGAGCGCCTCCCTTACAAGGAAAGGCTGAGAGAGCTGGGACTCTTTAGCCTGGAGAAGAGAAGGCTGAGGGGAGACCTCATTCTTGCTTCTAAGTATCTAAAGGGTGGGTTGAAGGAGGATGGAGCCAGACTCTTTTCAGTGGTTCCCAGTGACAGGACGAGGGGCAACGGGCACAAGCTGGAACATAGGAAGTTCCATTCAAACATAATAAAAAACTTCTTTAGGGTGAGGGTGACAGAGCACTGGAACAGGCTGCCCAGGGAGGTTGTGGAGTCCCCTTCTCTGGAGATTTTCAAGACCCGCCTGGATGCAGTCCTGAGTAATGTGCTCTAGGCATTCCTGCGTCAGCAGGGGAGTTGGACTAGATGATCTCTAGAGGTCCCTTCCAACTCTGAAAATTCCGTGATTCCGTGAGTCTGAACAATACATTTTGCAGAAGGAAGGTAGTTTTAGGCTCTTCCTTCTAGATCTCCCCTGTTCAGAGATAAATCAAATGGGCATCTTCTCTTACTCATAAAAACATACAGTGCACATACTTTGGAAAAAGAATGCACAAAACAAACATTATAGACTAAATTAGAGACATAAAAATCACAAGAAACGGACTGAATATTTTTTCTGACTTCTGTGAGAAAAATGTGTCAGTGAGAGGGAGGAAAAAAAAAAATCAGAATTCTAGTTCTCATTAACCTATCAAAACCAGAATTTGGTCTTTATTATACACAATGTTTATATTTATCACTTACGCTGTTTATTATATCAGGGGAATGTAAAATAACATATCTACCTAAAATTGTTAGAATTGTCTTTAAACTTTTTTAAGAGTGTGAACATACAAAATCTAAAATAGCTAACTAACAAAATATGTGTAATTTGGGAATCTTCAGTCTACAAGTCAGCAAATTGTTCTTGATTTAAACATATACTGGACTTTCACATACGGGCTGCTTGCCTTAGCAGAAATCTTTGACATTTTGAGGAAGAAATCCAAAAAGATAAGGTATTAACAGCATCAGCAGAGCTGATGTATACATACGAGTTTAAAATTTTGATCATTTTTTTGTGCTACAATTGTTTACATTGATAAACTATATTAGAATAACACATGAATTAGCAAAACATAACTTCTAGACTTCTCTCTATATCTAATTGCTGTGTGTTCCTAGGCATATATTCCTCAGCTGTGTAGTTCTACTGGGTAGATACCTGCCTGTATCTTCAGAAACTTTTAATAGAGTAAAACAGTTTCTGTCTTTACCATTCAATTCAAGTAAGCACTTTAATAATAGATTACAAGTTAAAAACAAGTAAAATGTGCAGGAGAAGATATTTGATCAATGAAAGTTTTATCATGACAAAACAAACTTAAGACAAAAAACCTACAGAGTAAGTTTATAACTCAAAACAATATACCAAGAGAACGGCTTATGTCAACAATTCTGTGTTTCAAATGCAAATGATCCATGATAGCTCTGTATAGTAGAGCAGTCCCTTTGAATGTTCATTAGTTTTTGGTCTATGACCCCCATTTTTATGGACAGAGGGACAACGTTGTACTCCGGATTTCTGAACTCCCAGAACCTCTGATGGAAGGAAAGAATAAGTAGAGTACAAGATGACAAGGATGCATCCATTTGTGGACTGTCTATGCTTAGTAATGAATTATATTTGATGAAAATGATATTTTCCTCTTTTTCTGAGCATATTGATATATCACACATCGGTTTGCTACAGTAGAACTACTGACTCATTTAGCTCAAGCTGAGAGGGTTTTTTTATTACTATTATATGACTTTATATAAAGGGCTTATGACCTGACACAGCAATTATAAAATGAGAGGAGACAAGAGAAGACCCCACTCATTAACCTTAATAGGTTTCAAACGAAAATAAAATTGAGAGTCATGTCTCAGTTTTTAAAATTATTTGCCAGTTTTGTGATGCAGTAATTCTGCTGTCTCTCGTACTTCACTGTATCTGGTTTACAAGCATCATTCCAAAATTATTTCAAAATCTATTTAATCTCAATCACACAAAAACATAAGGTGAAAGAAACAGAGGATGTGAAGTACTACATTACCACCACATATCTCATACTGAATGATACTGAAGTGGCTGAAGATGATGAAAGAAGTTGAATGGAAGAGTTAAGAGAAAACTTAGCTAGAATGAGCAGCACCTTTGGCCACACAACTGCTGTCAGGGTGTTGTTTTTTAATCAGCCTATTTATTTTGCTGCTTTAAAAAAGGCATAGATACACAAACACAACATCTATGTAGAATAGAAACACAGATAGGGCAATGTATGTTCTTTACGTACATTACCTGCAGTTTATACAACTTGACATTAGAAATAAACATTATCTTTCTGTAAATTATTTCATAAAGAAATTCTGTTTTGTGAATTCAAATCGTATTTCAGGAAGGCTTGCCTCCAAGGAATTTTTATTTATTTTGCATTAACTATTTTTGCCAGAAAAGTTTTATTTAGCTATTACTTATGGGATTTTTATGAATTCCTTGGTTTGGCACTATGTAAATACAAAGTAATACACAGCTGGTTACTTTGGCACCAGGTACAAGAAAAACATACTAGGAATAAACCAGTAGTCCACCTACCAATTTCTTGGTTTGGTCATCATTCTCCTTATTAACAGTGGGCAACAGAGACTTAATAACACATAGTATTTTGAGGCACAAAATTTAGAGTCCCTAAAAGCAACACCAAACCATCCCAGCCCTCCTAAGCAACAAAACAGCCTGAAAAATATGGTATAAGAAACAACTCATGCCTCATTTCCAACTCCAGAGAAGTCTTCTACGCCCAAAGCAGCCCTCTCTTGAAACCATCACACGTCATACACATAATTGCCTTGTGTCCTGACTTAGAGCTGGCAGAAGATACTGAAGGTTAGAAAATCTTGAGCAAATTAAGAGAAACTTCCAAAATTAAAACCTTTTAACCTCTACTACTCTCTCAACAGCTGCCTCTTACAATTCGAGGGAGTTACAGCGTGAACCCCTTTATTGTTGATCTTTAAAGCTGACACAGAGAGACACGTTTCTCAAAAGATGACCAAAACTGTTAGATTTGTAGTTCAAACACAGAAATGCCAAAAGAAACAAACAGAAAGCCAAGCACTGAGCATTGGTGTCCTCTACTCAGTGGTATATCCCAGTATGAATATTTGGGGAATCTTTGTATGGATTTAATGACTCTGACTGCAAATTCTATTTTGTTTGAAAGGCTGGTCCTTGCCTTGACACTGTGTTTTACCTTTTTTCTCAGACTAAAGCACCTAGGAGATGCTTTGTAGAACTGACAACAAAAGTGCTGTAAAGCTAAAAATCTAGTTTATCTGAACAATGAACTCATCCATACCAGGTTGCTGCAGACATTGTGGAAGAGACAAAGGATTTCTTTGCCCCTTGGAATATTTTGGAGTAAACCTTTCAGACTGTATGTGATGTTTCTGTCTAGCTGTTTCCTGCACATCTCCACGTACAGACATTATTTAACTGAGTTTACCTAAGAGAATGAAGGCACAAAATGGGAATCTAAGTGTTGCTCAAACAATGATTCAGGAAAAGAAATCACTAGAAAGTGCTATCCCTCCAAAGTTATGTGTTCTCTTTGAACTTTTTTGAAATGTTGATTCAACAAACTTGCATTCTTGACCATCAAAAAGGACATTTCTTGCAGAAATTTTAAATATCCATGCTTCATAATAACAACAACAACAATAATAATAATAATGCCACATATGACAAATGGACATTATGGGGATCTGAATTCTATTCTGGAGCTCACAGTAACGCTTCTGGTCGGTTGGTTGGTTAGGTGGTTCTTATTTGTAGAAGTAGTACGGGAGAATCTTTGTCCTCTGAATTGGCTATAAATATCTGTATTACCTTTTCTCTGATAAAATATAACAAATACACAAACACAAGGCCTATTGATTACTGGTATGAGCAGGAGATACCTTGCACTTCAAGGTGACTATAAATTTGGGATTCTTTTCTTCTTGCTACAGCAGGTGATCAATTTGAGTTACAAACACCATTAAGTGCTCATTAAGTAGTACCATCATTATCTTCATGATGCATGCAAGGCTGCATTTTCCACATATATCTAAACTACCGACAGGTGATCTTCACCTGACAATTTATTCTGTTAAGAAATGGAAAATAAATATAACCAAGCTTAACAGTCTTATCCTTCCCTATCTCCTCCAATATCCCACAAGGGATGAAGATGTTCATAGCCTTAAAACAAGATCCTCTTTAACATCTGTCTCTCCATATATGCCTTATCACTCCATGTATCAACACTGTTAACAGGTTCCTTCTGTATTCTTCAATCTAAAAGAATTCCACAAACAAAGTAGAAGCACATCTGTAGTTCTCTAATCATATCATTGACACATTCTCCCAAATCAGCTTGTCAGCTATACTGTAAATCAGTTTTGATACAATACTTTCTATATTAACAAATCCAAATGAGTAAGTTTTAATGAACATTGTAGATTCATCCTGTAGAATCCTTAACAAGGGCATGCATTGAGTTCTGTCAGTCCTTAAATATGGGTCAGAATTGTTGACATATTCTTAGCCTAATTTTTCTGTTTCATGCAAAAAACAGAAGTTTCCTTCTCTTGTCCCGAAACAAATGGTTTGTTTGATACCAACAGATGAAAACCTCAAATACTTTACAAAAAAAAAAAAAAAGTGGAATATATTGGAAATTTAAATCTCCTGGCACAATACAGAGAGTCCCTCTCAGTGGAGTTTAATTCATGATTTTATAGATGCTTTCTGTTAAATATATGCAGACCCTTAAAAATACAGGTTTATTTTCTTTTCAGGAATTTGAACCCATTCTTCCAACCACACAAAATTAATTTGAATTAAGACTTTTTCCCGTTTTTTATTAATTTGTTCAACCTGTAGTTTTTCTTTTCATTCCACTTAGGCTCTTGGTACATAAAACCTTTCTAAATGTTTTCACAGCTGCTCAGAAGGTGTTGATTCTTAGTGTCAACTCATTCACTCAACTTAACATAATTATTCCCTTTTAATAAAACAGTTAACAGGAGACTGACAACTATCATTTTACTGATGGGGTCCAATAGCTGGGAGAGTGAGAGGTGACAGTGGTGTAATTACCAGCCCTGACATACTTTGTTCACTTTTTCCCACCTTTTTAGGCAGATGAGGCAGTACTGTGCAACGTCAACAATCAAAATGGAAATGCAGGCAGTGTGAAGACCCGGGTGAGTAATTACCAGGGGCTGCAGACCTGTGACTACTCCCAGTGTGGCAGGGCTGACAAGGTGCAGATTGTTTTTTATCCCCTAGTGTGAATTTGGCTGTCTTGGTGTTGATAGATCCAGGTGGTGGTATTAATTAATACACCAGCAGGAGCTAGTTCAGCTCTTGACAATGCATTATCCTTATCTGAAGAGAAAAGAGAAGGCAGCAGTCTGCTGTTGAGAAAAAGTCATTCCTTTTGACTTCTTTCTATTAAGGTTGAAAAATACAGTACAGCTTGAGAAGGAAGAGTTTATCATGAGAGATGGCTTATACTAACAGATCTAGTCTTACTGTATTTCTGTCTTTGAAAGTTGGATGAAGTAGGGCTGCATTATTTAATGAATTCATACTCAGAAATGTCAATTCCACTTAGGTAGTTCATATAAGAAATGTCCAGCTGACTAGTCCTGTATTTAGACATGAAGCTTGTCTTGTTCTGTTTAAATTTTTTTGACCTATGAACTTTGCATCATGTTTCCTTCCATTTGACCTGCAAACAGATTCCAGTGGAAAATACTGCTACTGAATGGCAACTAACCGTAATACAGACTCAGATTGTGGGTGTAGTTAGCACTCTAAGTTATCTAAATGTACAGTAACAGTTGTCAATGTTCTAATCACCTGTAAACTACTAGTTATACTATTATTTAGACCATTTGACATTTTACATTCAAAATTTAAATTTGAGTATGTGTACCAATATACGCCCCACTGGGATGAGTAACTCTTGTAGCAATACTATTTCTTGGGGGGAAAAAATCTGTAAGTCCAAATCCTATTTTCAATAGTGACTTTACAGTTTTTTAGGTGTCTCGTAAATCAAAGGTATTTTATGTCATGGGCACATGCAATCCTCCATCTTTAGCTGGGGTACGTGAAGGGGTAATAAACTGGAGTCCTCAGCTACTGAACGCACTCTCATGCAAACTCTGTCCCCTCTGCTCCAAGAGTGGCTCGCTCTTGGGAACACTCAATAACCAGTTTCAGCCAACATGAGTCAAGCTGGCAAAACCTTATTATTTAAGCTATTTAAAACATACCTATTTATTTTTACTTCAGTGGGTTGGTAATGCTGGCAAGATGATGAGGTAATGCTAATGATGAGCCTCAGGAGCATGTTTTATGTAAAGTTAAAAAGAAAACATAGCTGTGATCTTAGATGTATAATGTTGGTTTTGAAAACAGGTCACGGGCTACTAAGTCATTGGGTGTTTTTTAGAAGTTGACAGCTTAAGTAATAACTACTCATGTGAGCATATTTTGTTAATACCATACTTGTAGCATAAAGTATGTAATTTTAAACTTTTCTTAATCACACACAAATAGTTTTTTCGCATTCAAATTTCAATGTTCAAGTGAAGTCAAGAACTTCAAACATATGGGGAAAAAAAAAAAAGAAAAAAAGAGTTGCTTGAAATGTAAAACTTCCAAAACACTACACATAGACCAGTATATACACACCTGAAAATTCATGCCTTAAAATGGTCTTCTATAAGAACACACAAAAAAACCCCTAAAATGCACATACTCAAGTGGTATTATCTAAAACCAATATACAAATTTATTGCTGTTATGTCACACATGCAAAACCAATCTTATTGCAATAACACCCAGTATTAAACTCCATCCCTCAAAATTTTACACTCTATTGAAAGGAAATAATAGTGTTAAAGAAAAGCTAATCCTGTGATCTTTTCACATTTGGCTGCAGATGTTATGCCATTTTCAAGAGAAATATTTGCTTGACTTCCTTCTTACTCACTCAGATAGTTACTGGGCTAGACACACTGCAGTCTCCTTGAATAAAATAAAATACCCTGTTTAATTGAATGCCTGACACTCAGGATTGAACTGCTGAGACAAGCCTGCACATGCAGTAGTCAGAAGCAATATTAAAAATAGACTTTTCCAAATAGCAGAAAAGCAACATACAACAACAAAAGCTGGTAATCACTACTGAGAACTTCTGATGATGGATATGAAAGCATACTGGAAAAAATGCAAATGAAATCTATGCAGGAATGCAAAGAAAGAAAAATAATTCTACACCTACAGGCTATAATAAGATCTCTGATTGTTGGCATCACACCTGTAGACCTCTGAACTAGTATGGCAGAAATACAGGGGCATGACTCATTTACTGCAATAAACAACTTGCTGACTGATAAGAAACAAAGTAATTTGTACCTTCTATTTAAAATTTCAGTGAGATGATAGGCAATTAGGCATCCTCTGCTGTGAGGTGGCAGTGCAGTCCCCTATGAGATGCTGAGTGCCCACAGCTTCATGGATTTCAATGGAAAAACTGCATCTGTATGGTTATTAATCTACATTTCCCTGAACTAGTTTTCCTTGGCATCCTGAACACCTAGAATACATTTTATCACTGATTTTATTGACTATAATTTGTTTCCCAAATTTAGTGTAAAAAGACACTTCAGGAGATTAATTTTCTTATATGTTAGCAACAAGCAACATATATTCCTGCTTATATTCCTTACTGCAGTGATACTTTGGGCCTAATTGAATTTTGACATCAGTTTTACACAGGCCTGTGAACAAGTATTACCTATTGTAGAGCCTTTCAGACTTAGTCCTACTCCAGGGTAAATGACGACATGAGTAGCTGCTTGAATTTCTTGTTTACTATTCAAACTGTTGATATAACAACTGTGAAAAGTTTATTAAACATTTTAGATATCAACTTTCCTGGGTGCTACTTGTACACTATGCTATGATCAACTATCCTCAGTCCTTTCTTGTGCCCTTAGTAAGACTAAATAAGAGTATGATCATTAGAAAAAGGTAATATGTGGACCGAGTGCAAGCTTTTGCATGCAAACAAGACAGAGTACCAACAAATGCTCCATACCTCAGCCAGCATTCTCCTGTCCTGTGCCTTCCACAATAAATGTGAAATAATTCAAACCATGTAATCTTACAGTGAAACAGGCAGGGCTATTGTATAGCTACTACAAAAGTGCTGGGGGGCAAGGATATACACATAGGCATTAACTTAGGGTACTTAATGTTTGTTAGCCCACAGAAACTTATCTGTCTGTCACAACTAAAGAGGTGACAGAATCTAACATACTACACTGTAGGCATAGATCAAACGTAAGTTTCTTTCTGTGTTCTTCATGACAGCATCCATCTACAACACCCTATTTTCACTTCTTCCCCCCACCCCCAATAAAAGAAAGTATACACATACCTACTTTAAAGCCTACCTTGGCAGTACTTCCAAAGCTACTGTTTCCATGAACTGCATCCCAGAAGTGGGGAACTGAATCTATATGAAGTGTAACAAGTTTGTTTCTGTGGTTTACACCCTTCATGGTTACTTTCAACTTTCTGCTTTACAAATTGAAAATCAGTATGAAAAAGGTATTTATAACAAGCAATGACTTCCATTTGATTTTGAATGCTTACTTTGGGATGGTAAGTGTATTTGTCTGCACCAGATGACTTATCATAAGACTCAGCTACTTTTCTTCTGAAACCAAAACAATGCATTTTGTAGCTCAGTTAAAACGTGTGCTTGTTTGGACACCACCAAATCTTTCACTTAGTGGTTCAGCTACAAGTTTTCCAAGCCCTAATGCTGATTCCCCCCCACATACACACATTCAAATTCCAAGTTTCTCAAAGTTTGGGTTTCATCCCATTTGTCAAATTTGTCAATATCTTTAGGATCTTCAATGTCTCTGGAAACTCAGAAGATCTTAACTTTGGCCAATAATAATCATATTTTTCAGATGAGAGATTGAAAACATTCCTGTGGTGGCTTATGCTAGAAAACCGGAATGTGAAGTCAGAAGAGTTATCTAATTCCTAGGTTTCAGAGCAAGCAAATCAGAACCACAAAGAACAAATTTCCAAGTCCGGCTATAATGGAACTATTGTTTTCTGGGGAAAGGCATAAGTATACGGCTATGAGCCAGGCAACTCTACCTAACCTATGTCTGACAAAGATCACAGCCCTAATCATCACAATCAGAAACCTGTATTAAGAGGGAAATTGCAACAGTTTAGTAATTAAAGACAAGAACTGGGGACTTTGAATGGAAATACTCCAGTGGTCTTTGAAATGGATTTGAAAGAGATTTAAGAGGTCAAGACAGTACCACTTTTATTTCCGAGTATGCCACTGCCACCTTGTCTTGCTTTTTAGAAGTCGTTTAGAATTAAGCCCAGCCAAAGACTATGGCACTGACAGTAGAATGGGCAGAATTTAGTTGTCTAAATGCAGTGTTCAGGTAGGGGCCAAGACAAAACCAACCCTTTCACAACTGTTTAACTCTGGGAATGCTTTAATTAAAAAAAATGCATCTTTCTCTGGTTTTAAAACACTAGGACACTGCTTCACTGTCACTTATACTTTGCTTGAGCATGGTTTGCATACAGAAACTAGGTCTAATGGACAATTACAATAGAGCAAGTGTCCTCTGAGGTTCTAATAAACCTGGAAAGGATACCTAGAAAATATATTTGTTCCTACTACTTTTCTTTTACAGTAGTGATGTGGTTGTGCTCATCTTTTGATATAAGTAGATGACTGGTCAGATAGATATGGGATGACAAAGACTTTTTCACAGAAAATACAGAAACTGCTTTGGGACCATTATGCTAGAGGATCATGCTTTCTTTTGCACTTTGTCTGTCCCAGCAGATTTCTTGTTCTTGCAGAACAATTTCTGTTAGAAGCCTCTTCAACCCAGCTTGGAGCCTGTTAAGTGTGGCACTGCCCTAAGAGACCAAAGACGTGGATTGAAGAACCTCAGACTGTAAAAGTAATTGACCTTAAGTTATCTCACTTTCCAGGGCAAGTGCCTCCCCTCATTTTTCTTCTCCTGAAAGGAAAGCATGTCTTATTCACTACAACTAAGAAAAAGCATAGGCACTTACCCTGAAGCTGGATAAATGGACAGGTATAACTCATTGCAGCCCCAGCTGAGGTATCAAAGCCCTGAAGGAACAGCAAAATCTTAGACTTGCTAATTTTCTGCTCAGTGTTTGAGATTTTGAATCTCACTCTGATTTTTTTTTTAATTATTATTATTACATAAAAAAAAATCTAAATCTTTAACAGAAGGTTTAACATGGGAGCAAGGCACCTAAAACCAAGTACTGTACTGAGCTTAAACTTAATGTCTTCATAGTTTGGGATTAAATTATCCACGTAAAAAACATAACTTGGAATAAATATACCTATTATATCCAAAGGAATTTAATGAGCTTAAATAATTAACACCCGCGAATCACTTTGAGAACCCCCGAACAAAACAGTATCATAGTCTAAAATGACAACATTAGTAATTAAAAAGTTCATAGACATTTTAGAAGTCATTCATAACGTGAAAGGGAAAACCCGGACATAGCAGAGAATGACAGAAAAAACATTAAGGATAAAAAACATTTTGGACAAAGATGACCAAAGATAACCACTAAAGTGGCTTAATGTCTAAATTGTGGGAATTAGCATCATTTACTTTATCCAGGACTGTTCAATTTTTGCATGTTGTTTTCTGCACCTATAAATCTGCAGGCAAGATTCTGATATCCTTTTCGAAAACTTGGATGGTGATGCAAAATAAACCTATGTTCTGCTTTGAATAGGGGACGAATTCCTTCCCACAAAACTTTTTCTGATGCATCGCTATTAAGAGTTCAAAAACTGGTAGAAATCATGATTTATTAGAACTATTCTGAAATCTGTATTTGCAAAAAGTCTTCCAATCTTCACACTGACCTTTATGATGTAAGTGTCAAATATGGGCTGCAAACACAAAAGATAAAATCAAGTTTAAATAATTGTCTTAAAGTTGAAAGAAGAAATTGTCAATGTTAATATTCTGATTGCAGTTTCATTTATACGGTCTTAAATGTATAGTAATAATGCATTTTTAACAGAGGAATAAAATCAAATGATTTATTAAGAAACTATGAGTATGTATCATGCAATTCTATAAAACTGTGATTAATTCATGTTCAAGCAAACCTGTCAAACTGAAATACTCAGTCTGGCCTAGTATACATATTTCACTCACACTTTATGGATTTTCTCAAACCCTTGTCTCCATGCTTTTTCATTCATCTATATGATACTCTTCCAATTTGCCATCACTATGAGATCATTATGATTCGTTAATAATCAATTGACAGTAAAAAGTGGGAAGTAAGGAGCCAGTCTAGGCTTAAGCCGGTTCGTTGTACTCACACAGTTTCTCCCCCACAGTTAATTTACTTTATAAATGCCCTGGAACACAAAAAACCCCCCCGTGTTTCTATTCCACATGTATTAACAGTTAAATCCCTAATGTGTGTTAGTATAGTCACACAACAATAAAACACCTACCTTGAGAGTGTTCAGAGAAATGCTTTTTGCGTTTTTAGATATCCCTTGCTGAAGTACATTTTTCTTATAATCTAGGGTTCCATTTCTGTAAATATAACATAGAATTTTCCAGAAAAAATGACAAATTAGACTCACACCCCCCATATATAAAAAGACATGCAACTTGCACATTATCATGCAAGCTTGAATCACTTTTTTCTGTAGAGGAAAATATAACACAATCGCTGGTGCACATGGACACATTACTAGTCTCTTTTAATTAGATGCTAATTAATGACTCACTGGCTTTAATCATATCAGTCTGGTAATACTATTTATGCCACACAGAATAATGATCTACTTTATAAGAAATCAACGTGGCACATGTTGACATAGGAGCGCATCCAGCCATAATTCACTCTGTGTAAATATATCCACCCATACTTGGATTCCGAACAATTTAGAAAAGATACACAAACTTAACTGATGAGCATGGAAAGAGAGAGGAGGGAAAGAAAGGAAGGGAGGAGTTAAAGAATGGAAACAAAGAAAAGTACATAATTACTTTGCAAAATATCACCACTTTCACGCTTTATATAATATGTACCCATCAATATATTTTACATTCAAATGATGATAATAACCTTATAGTTTGTCCATGCTGGCAGGGTTAAAAGACACATTCATAGGTTTAATTTTCATAAAAGCTGTTCAGGTACCACAGCAGAAAATTTATGTAGTAGATAACTGAGACTATAGATGAAGATAACTTTGAAATTATCATTCTATTGGAGGGCTAATAGTATTTCAAAATGGCCACAGAGTATTTCAGCTGTACTGAGAGCCTAATAAACTCAGCACACCAGGAGGAATTAGATGGATACAAAGTAATTCTCATTCTGAAATAGTCTATGTGTATCTTAATTGAAGATCTGTACTTCTGCTTTTTAAATACGTCAAAACACCCAATGGGTTGCTCCCCAGATATGGTATTATTTCAGAATACACACACAAAGCTGAAGTTTTTCATTTCAAGTTATATGTTTACCTCTTTCTTTGAAAAAAGCCTTTGTAAGTATTTATTGCTTACAATATTTCTTGAGGTTTATTTTCTGTTAAATAATTTAATTTTCTTTCAAGTATATTCAGAAATTTAATTTGAAAACTGTATCATAAGTTATTTACTTAAATAATCTAGGCTCATATTGCAATAAAGTATTCAGAGGAGGACAAGGAGGATCTTTAAATTTACATTGCTAAAATCATTGTCGATATCACGATCTGTGCTCAGCAATGGTTTGTCACCTGCTACTAAGATTGTGCACTATTGTTGAGATTTATGGAAACAGAAACTAAGGGAACTGAGGGATAGATTTGGAAAAAAAAAAAAAAAAGAAGAATATAATCATGGAAAAATCCTAGAGTGTTTAAGAGCACATAATTTACTAAACTTCAAAAGAATTTGCTCTTCCCAGTTACTAAAACATGTTTGCAAGTCCTATTGTTCCTAGTTCTTAGAAAAAGGTAGAGAGAGAAATATTTTTCACCTCTCCTCCTCCAGCTAGACTAAAGGTTTGTGATGATTTAGAACAAAGGCTATCACTGAGCTAATCAATATAACCATGTAATTTTCACTGTCTTCCCTCTTCTTTTGCAATCGCAATTACATTTATTTCAATGCAGAAAGTCACCTCTGTGAATCAAGACTTTTTCTCACATACTTATACATTACTCCACTGAGTTTTAAGTAATAAACTGAGTTTCCATCATTATCACTGTCCAAATCACAAGTAGATTTCAGAGATTACAGTGTTAAAAATAATTTAATGACCGAGTTCCTTGTTTTTCAAGGGTCAAAAACATTGAAGGCAGCCTGCATTCTGTCAAAAGAATCCATAGCTTACTGTGAAATAAATCGACCTTTTCCATTCTCCTTACATATCTTGCATAATGGCTTCCCTCTTAGTATATTTATTCCTGTGATTTGGCTGTGGCTGTCTTCTTCCCTAAATAGGAAATTTAGGGATTTACCATGAAAAATTGCTGCTTCTGTTATCAGAATGCTACCAACTAACCTCTTCTACTGTTCCATTCTTAATGTTGTATCACTCTCCTATTTCTGTTCCATTGTTTTCACTGTTTAATTTTAAAACATCAAAATAGTAACACATGGAAAAATTAGACCAACTGATGATGTAATTTTTCCAGCATTGTGTCCTAAAAGACAACGAAAATTAGCAGGATTCTTATTAAATTGAAGAGGTGTTTTCACATATATGTCGTAAATGTTAGGAGATTGATAATTCACTTGAGAGAACCCAAAAAACTGTATTAGGGTCCAGTACAGGAAATCATCCGCTTAAAGAAAAAAAACATTTAGACCGCTGGCTCTTCAGCCTTCAGAGGGATGGGAAGAAAAGGAATCTAAATTTTTACCTTAAAAGAAATACTTCTCAATTTAAAATATTCAAGATATTGCTAAATGCAAGTGCACAAGAGGAGAAACTTCTTAGAAACACTATCTCATTCATGTAACTAGTTCCATTACTCCAGAGGAAAAAAATAAATCACACTGCAGTAGTATGAGAAACTGATGTTAGGACAGATACTAACCATAGAGGTATTAAATTAAATTGTCTGTCATCTAAATATGGAACTGCAAGCTCTTCTGAGGTCCCTTTTAGGTTTCTATCATTTTATGAAGTTAGCTATAATACTCTGCAAGTTAAATCTCTGTCCACTAGGCCTGAAAAAAAAAATAAAAAATCCTAGAAAAAGCCCCCACCACCAAACCAAGAAACAAGCAAGCAACATTAATTGTGTACTTTTCATTGAGTTAAAACAACAGGAAGTATTACTGCCATAGCTATACCAAGTGAGCTCTGAGGAATTCAAGTTTTACCTCCTAAAAATCATTGGTGCTTTTATATAATTACAATGCAGTATACATAATGTTTCCATGTCTGCTTATGTCGGGTTAGTTCTTATTGCATTATGCCATATAACTTAAGGTACCTTAATATACAAAGTGCATTGAGTGATACATTTTAAAACAGTGTGTAATTTTAGCTGACAGCATACAATAGGCTTCATAGATAGAAAAAAGCCATTTCTCTAGTTACGATCCTGGACAAACTGCAAACTTTGAAAGTGCCACTACCATAAATCTTTAGCTATTGGATACACTTTTTTTTTTTATTCAATCGTCAATACAAAGAACATACACAGAATCAATTGCCATGCAAGTGAATGAACAGTCAACCTCTCATGTATAATTTGCTTCATAACCAAAATCCTGTTAAGTATACTGTGGTTTTTCAAAATTAAAAGTAATCTTGAACAGCTACATAAAATATATTTCACATACTGAAGTATTTTAAAACACAATACTGTAAGAAAATAGTGATATGTGTGAGTCACTCTTCTTAATTTCCCTTTCAGCTGAAACAGAGAACATAACTGGACTACAGGAACATATATTTTTAGACAGACAACTGACTTATGTAGATACACTATACATATTCCCAACAATTTGACCATGGTTAAAGGGTATTTATATTCTGATGTGGCTAAAATTGAACATGTCAACACTAATGCATTTTTCTGGGAGAATCACTACTTTCGCCATAATTTCCATGGAAAATTTGTGTGCACATGCAGTAATAGACACATTTATAACATCAAAAGGATTCAATTTTCTTTTCAATCATACTACAGTATGAATAGCTTTTCCTATTGAATTTAACAATAAGGCACATTACCACAGTCTAAAGGATGGGGTACTTCTGCTTGCTCATATGAAAGTATGTCAAACAATATATAATATCTTTCACAATAGTTCTGGGTTAACTGCTCCTTTCTATAGGTTTGTTTCTAATACATTTATGTCAGCAGATTTTTTTTTAATATTATTATTTAAATTTGTAAGATCAGCAGCATTTCAAATTCTGTTTAACTCCCCATAACATTAACAGAGTATTTAAATATTATTTAAAGGTATGCAGTAACTTTGTATCAAGAAATTACTTTGCATTAAGAAATCAACTGAAAATCCATACTTAGATGTATAGGTTTGGCTTTGTAACACTGTCATTTTACCCACTTACAGACATCGTAGTCTCTGTCACTGCAACTTGTGAAAGAGAAAGGGAAGACTTTATGCATGAATTATTGTTTCAATCCTGCATGCCTTATGCATGGCAAGAAAGAAAAGGAAAAAAGAAAAAAATTGAGCCCTAATACAATTTTGTTTGAACTCCATATTTATTTTGCTGTCACGAAAGAGGATTCTTCAGAGCCTTCAAGTCAATGAAAACACCCAGCTTTGTGGGAGTCCAACTCTTACAGTCTAAACTGCCACAAAGTACTGTATTGCACATTTAATGATTTTAAGAAAAAAGACAGGTCGATACAAGACCTGTATCTAGTAATCAAAGATAATAACTGACATGTTTTTAAGATTCATATTTAGGCTTTATTTATTTTATAGCCCATATGAAAGAGAACATGTAATAGGACTGTAAATCTCTTTGAAAGACCTCTTCTCATCATACAAGCGTTGGTCATGCCCAAAAAGTGACTGGCATTTGCAAATTTGAGAGCTAAGGAAGACATCTTACTCAAACAGTAAAGTGGAGAACCACAGAGTGTCCATATCTGATTAGATACACTTCTCTTTCCATTTTCCACTACTAAACTTGCTTATTGCTTATGAGTAAAAAAACTGACCTGCTAAATACAATGGTACTTGCTCTCCTTTCTATTGCTGCTTTATTCTTTATACTCTAACACGATTAAAACAAACACACTGCCAAAAAGCCTGTGCCTTTGAAAATCCCAAATTCATTTCAGATATTTAGACAAATATTAATCTTTGTGAACCATAGGATTTTGTGGAATTTTTTTCTTGCTTGTTTGAAATAATTTGTCAGAGATCCTTCTTCAGTAGCTTTTTCAGACTTCCATTATTATAAAATGACAACATTTGACATGAATCACTTAGCCAAAACCAACCAAGTTCCCTTAGAGTTAACCTAGTATTTAAGACTCTCACTTAGTCATTCACCCTGCACCGCAGGCTTCAGTTCTACCTATCACTTCATTCTTCCAGTTTTATACTTGAGTAAATCTGGATTGGAACAATGGCAAACTATGCGTTTGAATCTGGAGCCCAAAATCACTTTAGAGATCTCTTGCAGCTACTACTCTGTCATGGAAAATGAGATGTGAACCATTCAGCACAGAAAAGCCTGCAACAACTAAGAGCAACTCTGTTGTGCAATACCTTCCAACCGTATTTTCTGCTTATTCTCACTGACCATTTCTTTCCACTTTTGCACTATACTGTCCTTGCAGTCCCCATGTTACAGTAGCCATCTTCTTTCATTTCCCTCTCTGCATATATCTCAGGATATCATTATATCAAGCTTTGAAAGTCCTACCACTCATTATTAGAAGGGGGCATTGCAGTAACACAGCAGCCTGTGTGGTATACATCTGGGACTGATCTCAGTAGACTTTTGGCCACTCATTTCAGTGGGAGAAAGCTGGGGACTGAATTCTGTGTGGAACTCAGATGAATTTCTGCTCACCTGAAGTTCCTAATGTTAATGCTCGTTATAGCTTAGCTGTTTTCTCTGTTTTGCATTCGTATTTGTTATTCAAAAGAACACTAGTTCCAAGATCCAGTCTGATTACTCAAAAAGCAATCGAACCTTGCAGCACAAACATTTCATGCTTTCAGTTCTGATAGCTAATTAAATTACTTAGAGAAAAAAAACAAAACAAAAGAAAAAAGGCATAGTAAATTCCTTACTGTAAACAAAGGCAACCAGCAAAATTTTATTAAACATTCAAACTTAATATACATGTTTTATTCCATAAATGTTTGCATTATTTCATTTATTGTGGTCTTGGAAGAGTTTTATCACAGTTGTTCTCTGAAGGGTTCTGTGCAGATGGATCTGCTTTTGAGATCACAGAACACAGATGGAAGGACTCTCTTCATGGTTGAGAGTTTATCTGTCATTTCCCTGAGATTTTAGTATGTAGGGACATCAGATTCATAAGACAAGAAAGGCAACTGACAATCTACTGCTAGAAGTGAAAAAATTCCTAAAGATGACAGGAGGCATATTTCCTAAGGGCAGGGAGAGTGGAAGCGCAAAGACAGCACAGACAAGGGACCAACAAAATGCACATGCCTTACCCAGTTTCTACAGCTCAGCAATACTTCTTCCTTCCACCCAGCTGCAATGGGTGCCTAATGCAGCAAAGAAACTAACCTCAGTCCTGAATGCATCAGAATTGTAGAGAAACAACTAAAGAAAAAAGCTAAGGCCACAACCTTTAATGAGAGTTTGTCTCACGGGTACCACAGGTTCTTTAGTTTCATCAGCCAAGCCTGAATTCACAAAGCGTATAATTTCTGTGGGAATTCTTATTCTTACCTTCTGTGCTATTCATTGCCAAACTATGCTAGCATGATTTTAACCATTTTTTTAAATTTGATTTTGCAAGGGGGGCAGGGGGAGAAGAAAGAAAGAAGCTAGAACTGTGAGGTGTTTGGGGTTTATGTTTTTTGTTTGGTTGTTGGGGTTTTTTTCCTAATTGGCTCTCCCAAAGGTGTAATTTTTCCTATGACCTTTTCCTTGTAGGCACTTCAGCTCTTCTGCTGTTTGGTATTCACAAGACCTGGCCATAATCTGGCCCTTTACAATGAATCATATAATATAAATCACATTTAGTAAGTTATTGTAAAAGCAGATTAGTTTCTGTGACACTGCTGAGTCAGATTCTAATCTGACTCAGACAATGTTCAATGCCTAAGAGCATAAGGCATGGGTGTATAATATGCATAGCACAAAAGTCAAAGTTATATGATAAAGAGATCAAATCTCCTTGTTAAACTGAAGGTAAGTTTCCTGTTAATTTAGTGCTTAAGAGCTGTGCTAACTTTGCCTTAGCAGAAAGTAATTCACAAAACCAACAGTATTTGGAACACAAAATTTTGTATTTTCATTCATTTTTAACAGCAGTAGAAAACCCAAATATTCCTCCCCTGCACCCTAGCTCAACAAATCAACTCCCTACAACTTTAAGTCATAATCACACAGCAGGGATGTACGTTTATCATTCAGGAAAGGTATAGAGATGGGGTTTAGTAAAATAGTAAGATTAGATGTATAGTCAAGGAGACATTCTGGTCTATTCTGGTGAATAAACAAACATTATCAATAATTTGGACATTAAATAAAATATTCTTTCCGATTAGGACATTCATTTAATGAAAGAAATGTTGTCACAGGAATATACAGCAAACAACAAACTAAATATGTGAAAACCTTCAACAGCCTGAATAACATACCGTAGAATTCACCTGGGAAACAAGTACCTATAAAGTCTCTCACAAAGGGGCTAAGTTTGGGAATAATTACAGGACTCCTAGATTCACATTTCAAATATCTGTTTTGTTTTTCCATGGATTCAAGAGGATCATCCTGATCAGGATGCCCAAGTTGATGAGGCCTTCTACAGACAGCTGAGAGACGCCTCACAATCACAGGCCTTGGTTCTCATGGGGGACTTCAATCACCCTGATATCTGCTGGGAAGGCTACACAGCTAGGCATATACAGTCCAGTAGGTTCCTCCAGTGTCTTGATGATAACTTTTTGACTCAGGTGGTGGAGGAGCCGACAAGAAGAGGTGTACTTGTACTGACAAGCAAAGAGGGACTGGTGGAGGACATTAAGGTTGGGGGCAGCCTCAGCTGTAGAAGCATGAGAAGATCAAGTTCAGGATTATGTGCAGTAGGCATAAAACGACAAGTAGGGTTGCAACCTTGGACTTCAGGGGGGCTAACTTTGATCTCTTCAAGAAACTGCTTGGAGAAATCCCATGGGTTAGGACTCTAGAGGGTAGAGGGGCTCAAGAGAGCTGTTTGATATTCAAGTATCACTTCCTCCAAGCTCAGGATCGGTGCACCCCTAAGAGCAAGAAATCAGGCAAGGGAAGCAGGAGACCTGCATGGTTGAGCAGGGAGGTTCTGAAAAAGCTCAAGTGGGGTGCATCAAGACGTGTGGCAAGCAGATTGCGGGAGGTTATCCTCCCCCTCTACTCTGCCCTGGTGAGGCCACATCTGGAGTACTGTGTCCAGTTCTGGGCTCCCCAGTTCAAGAAGGACAGGGAGCTGCTGGAGAGGATACAGCAGGGGGCTACAAAGATGATTAGGGGGCTGGAACATCTTTCTTATGAGGAAAGGCTGAGGGACTTCGGTCTTTTTAGTCTGGAGAAAGAAGACTCAGAGGGGATCTCATCAATGCTTATAAATACTTAAAGGGAGGGTGCTGGGAGAATGG
Source organism: Burhinus oedicnemus (assembly GCA_008921705.1). Lineage (NCBI taxonomy): Eukaryota > Metazoa > Chordata > Aves > Charadriiformes > Burhinidae > Burhinus > Burhinus oedicnemus. Next base: position 786,477 of record VFFE01009035.1, read on the forward strand.
CACCAGTCTTTTTGCAGTGGTGCCCAGTGACAGGACAAGAGGTAACGGGCACAAACTTGAACGTAGGAAGTTCCATCTAAACATGAGGAGGAACTTCCTTACTTTGAGGGTGGCAGAGCACTGGAACAGGCTGCCCAGAGAGGTGGTGGAGTTTCTGACTCTGGAGACATTCAAAACCCGCCTGGACGCCGTCCTGTGCAACCTGTTCTAGGTGACCCTGCTCTGGCAGGGGGGTTGGATCTCCAGAGGTCCCTTCCAACCCCTGTGATTCTGTGACTCTATTTTCACTATTTAAAAAGAAAACGTGTGCTGCAATTTGGAACTTTAACAAGCAGCTATTAGTTATAACCATCCTATTTTGTGACAAAGTGATCTCACATTTAACTTAGAGTAGCATATGGTATCATTTTCATACAGACAGAGCACCGTAACTCCCTTCAAATTTCCTCTGTGGCTTCAGCTTCCCAAAGGTGCAAGGTTCCATTGTAACAACTACTGACCTGAGGCAAACAAAGTGTTTTATAGGAGCTAGATCTTGTATATGAACTTCAGATTTGGAGTTCAGGTTCCTGACAGCTATCGTGGTTACAATCACCATTCAGTTTTGCTTTTTCCCTATCCTTCCTTCTGAAGTCTGCCAAGACACAAAACAGAGAAAAAAAAGTTGGTTTTTTTTAAAAATATATAAATCAACTTTGAATAACTAGTTTGCCTTGCCATTTGGAAGAGTGAAATTATATAATTAGTATTGTTTTTACATTTCTGTTTTTGTGATATGTAGAGGCACAATGAAGAAAGGGGATGTACAAACCTTCAAAATGTAGGTTAAATAGTATTTAAATCTTGTAGAGGTGTAGGCACCTTGGAAGATGCTCGCATATTATTGCTCAGGTAAAGAGCATCGCAGACAATCTATATAAGAAGAACCAAAAAACCAACCTAACAAACTTTCCAAAACTACACTGAAAAGAGCCAGTGGCTACAGGTTTGTATAAAAACTAAACAACACGATAACATTTCCCTGTACCTGTGTTCCTTTTCTTTGCAAATACTGATGATCAACATTATAGAGTGAAAGGCAGTTTTTGCCATCTTTAAACCAAAATTAATTTTTCTTTTGATTTTTATATTGCAAACTACAATTCAATTTGAAAGGAAAGGAGTTTAGATTTCAGTCAAGCGAATTCAGTGAGATGCTACACCATATAGGACTCCTTTACTCATTTGTTACTAGAACACCCACTTTAATTAAGTCATCTTCCAAAACAGCAGCACTATCACCACTTTGATCAATCATGAGCCTGGTAAGTAAGCATCAATAAGTTAAACAAACTTTGCCAGGATGATCCTCCTTTGGAGTTCTACATTATATGAAGAAAAGGAAGGAGACCAATAAGGTATTCTGATCATCCACAAAGCGCTGAATCTTCATGACTGTTGAATTCAGTAGTGAAACAATCACATTTACATTCAAGTCCCTGAACAAAGAGTTGCAGGCTTGAGGCTTGTGGTGTCTTCAGAGAGAACAACACCGGAAACTACTCTCTAAGTAAGCATTTTTCAGTATGAGGGTGGTGAGGCACTGAAATAGGTTGCTCAGGGAAGTTGTGGCGGCCCCATCCCTGGAAGTGTTCAAGGCCAGGTTGGATGAGGCTTTGAGCAAGCTGGTCTAGTGGGAGGTGTCCTTGCCCATGGCAGGGGGATTGGAACCAGATGATCTTTAAGGTCCCTTGCAACCTAAACCATTCTATGATTTAAATAATTTAAAATATCATTGCCAAGAATGACAACGGAATACATTTTTTGATTTATCACTACATTGTACAAAATTAGGCATACAAATAACACTCGCACAATCCCAGATCTCAACTTCACCCCTTTTCATGTATGAGACCCATTAAATAGCAAAAGAGAGAAGAGAGACCAATGGGGAGGAGAAGGGAACGCACAGGGTCTATGTCCTCTCTACAACCAATTGCATTTGCTTCACAGGGAATTGTTAGTGCAGTAGTATTCAGGAAGTGAAACAGATACAGATAGATGGCTGTGCATTGTGCAAATCTGTAGCTCCCCTATCTGTAACAAAATGATGACACTTTCATGAAGAATCTGCAGATCTGCTTCCTGACAGAGAGATAAAAGGGTCTAGAGCATATATATGGGCAGAGGAAGAAGGGACAGAGCAGGAAAAGGACTTTTCAAACCAGCTCCCACGAAAATACTCATTGAAGAGCTATTTAGGAAAGACTTTATGCTTCAAAAAATTTGGATCCTCTAAGAAAGTAAATTCAGTCTAGGGAGAATTTGTAGCAGTTAAAATGCTATAAAGTTTTTCTTCAGTTGAAATAAAATAGTTTCTTTGTTAGATAGTTGAGAAAGAACCCTGTTTATCCCCAACTCAACCATTTGTTCTTTCTCTCAAACACACACTCCCCTATATGGATCAGAGAGACGATGCAAGTAAAAGAAGGGCAGGGGGGAGAGGGGGAGAGAGGGTGAGTGGTGAAAATACATCTTTAAACTTAGATCATGTCGCTCTGACAATTGGAGCAGGGACATATTCTAGTATGTGAAGTGCTTTCTTGTTTGACTCATACGAATGTAGAGTTATAACAAGAAATAGAATAAAAAGTAAAATTATTTAAACATGTAAAGCACAATTTCCTCTTCCACAGGAGAGTGATCTTTTGGAAAATGAGAAGGAATTAATAAGAAAAATTACAGTTGAATGAAGCAAGAGGGTTGAGAGACTTTTTTTAATTCATTTTGAAAGTCCCACTGCAGAGAAATCAGAAAGCTCTTTATTTTTAATTTGGAGGTTCTTACAGTATAATCCTAGAAAAGGCCAGTTGCTAGCTGCTGACTCTGCAAGTCTCCCTTCATACTCTTGGTGAGAGAGTGATCAATGAAATTGACAAATGACACTGAATGCCGAGTCAGCCCTACAGAGGTTTAGCTTAGTGAAATTTGCACACTGAAGAGTCAAAGCCTGAAAAACAGAAATAAAACCCAATGAGACAGAGTTGTCTATGCAGAAGGAAGCAAAGAACAGAACATGAAGGTGATGAAGGACACAAAGGGTGCAAATGGGTGGGTGGGAAAATGCAAGGCATTTTATTGTCTATAATTTATGGACTGTTAAAACTACTGAAGCACATGATGACTAGATTCAGCACAGAGAGATTAAGAGGATGGAGGGACAGATCACAGTATAAAGAACAAAACTGCTTGCTTGTGAAGTTCTCTGCAAAGGCGTGACTATGTAAGACAAAGGATGTAACAGATATTCCCCATAGACAGTTGAGCTGGTAACAGTCTTTACAGATTCTTAAAACTGGTGGAAGCAGATAAGAGTTCAGACTACTTCTAAGTGCTGGACATATATATTGAGCCAAAGACTCTCTAAGAATTAAGTGAAATGAGTCCAGTTTCATCCTAGAACTGTGCTGATGAATTGAAGTGAATTTATTTGTCATTTAGGAATCAGAGAGAGTGTTAATATTGAGGCTGCTAGAATAGACACTACGATAGCGAAAAAGTAACACCATTGTGAGTAATCATGATACCAATGCTCCATTACAATTTGCAGCATACACCAACAAAAATTAACAAATCTTGCCTTTTGGCCATTCTGTTTCAAGGAGTCTTCCTCCTCTTAAATTTCATTTAGTCATAGAATACTCTGGTTCTCTTTTTGTATGTTCTCCTCCCCTACATTTTCAAACAATGTATCCTATCACTATATGGTACAAATAAAAATGCCTTTCTAGTGTTTCTCATGTACTTTTTACTCCACTTCCTTTCATAACTTCCTTGCAGTAGCGTTCTATAAGAAGCATCTGCACAACCCTTTATAATCCATACCCTCTCTTCCAGGTTTTACAGCAACTTGGTCTAGAGTTTCAGAGTTCTCTTTACCTTTCAGTAGGAAATCACAAGTCTGAAATCTCACCTAGAAGTTATCCATTCCATCTCTTACAGAGGAAAATTTCCAGAGAACCTATCTATCAAGTCCAAACAAATAACCCCTCCAATACATTTTTAAAATCTTCACAAAGGAGTAGAAGCTCCTCTCTCTCCATAAAGCTCAGTATTCTGTTCTGCAGAGAGATAACTGAACTAATGACAGCAAAGTCACATATCTCTAGGTTTCAAGTTCACTGAAACTTTAGGTCTGACAACTACCTTTAAGGTAAGCAGCCCACCAATCCCTGAGATGACATTTTCCTAGAGCGGCCCTTTTTGAGACGGATCTCACGCTTTCCTGAGAAAGGCAAGAGCAGCGGCCAGTTGAGTTGGAAAGATGCTTGGTGTAATTTGAAATAAAATTAACTCTGAACAATTCAGGTTCTACAGCCCATAGCCTCATGCTCCCAAATACATCAAACTGCATTCCCAGACCCACATCTAATGGGTTTGAGGCTCAGAAAGACTGTTACATACCTCTGACCTAATTAATTTTTGAAGACTTTTGCAACTTTTTTTTTTCTTAAATGAAAGATACTTGATGTTACAATTTCAGCACATTTTTTGAAGTTTAGAATTGAATTTTTCAAAAAACAAACCCTTGAAGTTTGGGTTGGCTCTGGTTTCAACCATTTATTATTATTCAAGAGTTGGCCTGTACATTACAGAAAGGTTTGCAAAGAGAAGTACTGGCACTGTCTTTGCAATATTTTCCCTTCCAGGTCAAATATGTTTTTAAAAGTAAATTTTAGAAACTGCTAGAAGCTTCTGACAATATTTCGGAGTTCTAAATCTTTTAAACTCAGGTAACAAATATCCAAAGAAACATTCAGATTGTTGAAACAGATGGAAAGCTTAAATATTTATTTTATATGATATCTTAACCATGCATTCACTTATAAAACATTATACCTAATCTGTTTCTGCCACTGTTCTAGCCAGGAAAAAATCAAAAACAATGTGACAGTGACAGCAATAACAATCTGCTCTTTAAAAGTATACAGAGTATAGTAAAGGAACACAGAAATTAGTCAGATGGTAACATCAATGGAGGTCACAAATGATGGTTTGTGCTGTGGTGATATATTTGAATGGTAACATATTCAAAAGATAGTCATCAAAATGGCAAAGTGGCAACCAACAAAACATAAAACAACATAATGTGACTTTATAGTGCTCTGGGCCAGCGCTCATTTATGATACTTGGTCTTAGGACTTTTTGTTCAGTCTCTGTTTTTTTTCTCCCAACACAAAAAGTAGTATTTTCTCAGATGCAGCACTAAAGTGGCTTAATTACCAACAATTTCTTAAAAAAACGATAAATGGCAACAACAACAAAAAAGCACTTAAATAGTACTTCAGGTCCAGATATGTTAACATGTTTGACACAGAGAGAAAAAAAATCAGTGTTAAGAATTTTCCAAATGAAGAATATGTAGACTCTTCCCCTTGCTAGCTACACGTTTTCTTTTTTTCCTTAAAACCGTAATGCATTCCAAAATTACAAAACACTGTGAAATCACCAAATATAACGAATGAAATTATCTGCCTAAGAAAAATATCAGGCATCAAAAAGGGATAAAAGTATTAAAAAAAAAAAACAACAAAAACCGATGATTCATCACACTCTAAACCGTGTCTGCTCAGGGCTAATAGCAAGGTAACCAAGGAATTGACTTCCTCAAGTGATCCGCTCCTCAAAATCTACCCCACTAAGAGGAAGAGAGGTATGTCTTGGTTTCCTTTTTTCATCCTTCTTTTCAGACAAAAAGATAACAAACTATTCAGAACTGGTGTACATGGAGAATTTTCACTAGAGTAAAAAAGTGTAACCAGCATTTTGTAGCTCTTTATGGCCTTTTATAACTGTCTTTATTTTTCCCCCATAGTATTGAAGAGACTATAATGGTCACAATTCATGTGAGAAATGAAAAGTCCAGATGTTTTACAGGAAATCCTCATTCCTTCTTTTCCTGCTTTTGAAGATAGCTTTGGTCTCCTTCTACCTTCTCACAAGCCTTGGGTTATAAAAAGTCTTCTAAAATCCTCTCATTCAAGAAAAAAATCCAGATATGCTGAAAATTGCATGAAGAAATATGTGTATTAAGTGGTGTCCCCAGCAATGTCAAGCCATAGCACTTGATTTTATTAGTTTTCAATATCAGGTTGTATGTTTCTGATTAATGAAGCATTTGTTCTGCATCACAAAACAACAGAATACTCTTCTAATGCCAATGAATTGTGTCCAAGAGTTAATTATTATGTGACCTTTGATCAAGCTCTTGTTTTAGAACTAGAAGCACCTATTTCAAGCTTGAAGAAAGTTTAAAAGTGAGAGTACATATCTTTGAAATAATGCCCATGGCATGCTTTGTACTCATATAGTACCCTACATCTAATGGTCTGATATTAAAAAATCATATCACAAAGCTTCATCATAGCTCTATCATACATGCACATAACTCATTTTTAAGACACTAAGATCATATAAAAAATCCAGATGAGATTAATGCACAGCTCTTCTGACCAGCTATTCTGTGACAACAATAATCAAAGAGAGTAAATTAAAACAAACTAACCAGTCATCACACACAGGCTTTTGTTGCTACAGAGGAACCTAGTATCTTCCTGTTGTATGCAGTCAGGCTTTGATTGCAAATTCTGAGCTGTGGTAAACCTAAGTTGCTCTTAAAAAAAAACACAACAAACCAAACAAAAAAAAAAAAAAAAAAAAAAAAAAAAAAAAACAAAAAACAAAAAGAAAAAAAAAAAAAACAAAAAAAAAAAGAAAACCCACATC
>VFFE01009035.1:793262-1007446 GCA_008921705.1 Burhinus oedicnemus
AAAAAAAAAAAAAAAAAAAAAAAAAAAAAAAAAAAAAAAAAAAAAAAAGAGTCCAGCACAGGCAAGGTTTCCATGGAACTCAACCAGCACTATATGCATCCTTCCTAGGTATACAAAACAACACTCAAACTACATTGCTCAAAAAAGTACATACTGGGAAAAACAATAGTTTTGTTTTTCCTACAATAAATAAAAAAAACATTCTCAGTAAATCCCTATATTTAAAGATATTTGAACATTGCTCTAGAACTAGGAACACAGACATCATCAAGTTGGATCAGACTTGTGGTTCACCTAGAGGCTCTGCTTTCAGCATTACAAAATTCTTTCTAGTTCAAAACTAAGCAAACTTAACAAATCTTTTATTATCTCCTAGTACAAGGCCCTTTGAAAAACACTTCCCAGAATTTTAAATACCACAGTTGATATAATTTTTAAAACAGATCATTCCTAACGGAACTTGAAACATAAACAACACTGTTTTGCAATCTGTCACAGCATTCTCTCCAGTGACTGCTACAGCTTGTTTCAGCTGACAATACCAGAGAACATGTAGGAAATAGTGAATCTCAGCTTTGAAGAACAATGACATAAGATACAAAACATACAGTGGATTTAGTCTAGTAATATTCTCATGTAAGTTTAGAAAATAAGCCATAGGTACCAACTCTCAATAGCATTTGATAGAGTACTGAACTAGTAGTGTTATCTTAGAGTGCATAATACAGGAAATAATCAAAAGAGTATTTGTTTCCTACCACTAGTCGCAGTACTTGCCCACTGATTTATTTTCGTTCTCACTTACTCCCTCCTTGCTTATCTATCCATAAAATGGTTAATGCTATGCATAGAGCTTTTTTTGTAGCTTAACTGTACTTCTGTCAATTGCAGAAACTCCCCAACCATTGCAGAAACCTTGCATAGCAAGTAAGCACAGCAAAAGCTGTTTTAGGCCCCAAGTCAACAAAATATATATATGTGTATATATATATATATATATGTCATTATCCCCCATTCAGTCCATTCATTACAGCTATAGGGTCAAGAACAGATGGAAACGACAGGGAGTAGAAGACACTAGGGAAAGCAGGGAAATACAATCAGGCAAGAGAAGTTCACTGTGTCCTTTGGAATTCCGTTACCACGATTCAGGCAACAGTCTCATATACACCCTTAATCTTGGCAATCATTGGCACTTAGAGAAATTTGCAGTTAGTTGCAAACTGAGGCAGTGTCACACTATCATACTTCACTACAAAAAAGTAATAATATGTAAAAACAGGTTGTTTCTATGCCTTTGCTCTGCTACTTTGTCATCGAAGAGTGGGAAAGCTTGGAAATAAATCAAGCAAGACAGATAATGGTCCTGTGTTTAAATGGCACTGGCAGCTATTGTTCTATCTAACACACAGAAGTATACCAGCTCTTTTATTCAGAAACTCATCCAGGAAACAATCATTGGATAAATGAAGATACAGGAGACAGTTTATTAACTAACTTTTATTTGGCTTGAAAAATAAGGTCACATTTTCATTGCACCTACAATTGCAAGCTGCTATCCAGACAGGTTTCAGTGTACTTGGGGGTCACACCTCTGAGACAGCCTTGTCCTTCAAGTACATTCCACAGTTACAGCTATTCTTCCATTCATACTCTGGCCTTCTCTGTGCTTGTCAACAGTTATTTTTTTTATTTTTGAGAGTGCCAAAAGCAGATACAAGTCCTGAAGAGCAAGTAATTAAAAAAGTGGGAGCAAGCACCATGCCACACAGAAGTCCACATGTAGAACAGAATGAACACGACAAACAAAATGCAATTCAAGTGTCCACTCTTCCTTATTCAAAATCACAGCTTTGACTCCTTTTGTCACTCTTGTTTGGTTCACTGTCATCATCCCTGCAAGAGTTTGGCAACCAGAATCTGAAAGAAACTGACAGTAATGCAGTCATCCTTTGCTTTTCTTACAGCGCCAGCTGTCAGAAGCTATACCACATTAAGCCAAAGTATTAGCCATCATGAAGCTTTTCCAACATTAAAATTTAAGAATATACCTTTGGAGAGTTTAAAGTAAGTTAGGATTGTCATTTCATGATAGATACGGAGACGGATAGATAAAGGAATGGATGACTAAGACAGAGAACAAGTGTTACAGCATTATCTTAACAGGTCATTTTGAAAACCCAACTTTCACACTCTTGTTCTACAAATTCCAGAAATAATGGTAATATTGCACAGCATAGCATTCCAGGTATCATTCACTGACTATATTAATAATACTAAGGAACTTTCTCACCCTTCTCAGTAGGTAACAGATTAAAATCCCAATTTTAACATTTCAGAAACACCCCCACCATTCTCTTGTAAGTATTGTTACATTATTTCTTGTTGTCTGAGATCAGCTATGAGATTTGTCATTTTTAGGCCAGCTATGTCTTGTCCAGGCCAGTTTCTCTCTCATACATAGTCTGAATCTATAAACATATCCACATACCTTTCAAAATGCTAGCTGGACATAGGACAAATCAGCCTGAAAACAGCAACTAAAATCAGCAACATAGTGATAAGGAAAAAGCCAATTGAGGAAAAGAAATTAAAAATTGGCTTCCAGGCGTGAAAACGTATTTTTTCAGGAAGTCATATCTAATAGCATTTAAGAAAAAGCTAAAGCAATTTCATCCACTCATACTAAATATCAATAACAAAGCAATCTAAAGCAAAATAATAATAAAAGAAAAGCAAATAGCATATAGTAATGATCAATATTCACAGTACTTACATTACTTAGCATCCACTGTTCACGTAACTGCAGAATGCTTATGATGGAAAACACAAAATCTGGTCTAACATGAACATCAAAGTACACATGTTGGTACTGCACATACACGTGGAATGTGTAACCTAGAGCCAGTTACCTACAGGCTGTCTCACCAATACATACGAAATCCTATTTAGTGACAGAAATTAATTTTAAGATTCCCTGTTCTATAACCCTTGATCTCTCTACTGAGCAGCCAAGAAGAGTAATCCAATGGTTTGTGTGCTAAAGGCAAGGGCTTGTTTTTCTTAAAACAAACAACCCGCATTAACACCACAGCAGAATCCCAATACTTCACTAAACACAGGAATATGACTCAGTAAGATCTTATTAGTTACTACCACACGCTTGGTTAGAATAGAACTAGAGCCACAGAATAAAAAATAAGTTTATTATATCAATGATTTGAATAATCTTTTGCCCCAAAGTGTTACATGTAATTATTTTAGTCATGGAGAAAACCAAACAAACAAAAAACCCCAAAAGACAAACAAAATCAATTTGCAAGAAAGAAAAATCCAGTCAATCCTAAAAACCTGCTTCCAATCAAGCCCGTGGAGTAACAAGTTAATGCGTTTATCTTACAGAAAAGGTAATAACAGCTAGTGAAGGCTCTGGAGCAAATTCAGTTAATACAAGGTGGATGGAGATGGACACAGTTCAAAAAAGTAGGTACTTCTATTCGAGAACTCCCAGTGGCTGAATGTTCACGTGTAAAAGCCATTTTAAATTGACAAATTCTAGGTTAGTACAAGAGCTGAGTTACGCTTTTCCACAGAGCCACCACCAACACGTGTTAGAAATCAGCTGAAGTGAAGAAAACCGGTGGAAGTCATGTATTCAGGAAACCCTTACTGAAAGGTAGAGGAGCCCTAAACTGGGATGTGGGGGAAACACACGCACAAAAATAAAAAAATAAAAGCAATTTTTTTTTTTTCCCCTTCACTCCCAAACATTAAATTCGTTTAACATCTTATCTTTTACCTGTCCGCGATCCGCCAACGGGCTCGGCGGCTACCTCAGTGCTGGCGGCAGAAGCGCCGCGGCGTTCGGAGGGGGCGCCGCTCACCCGCTGACGGACCGTTGCCGGCACAGGCGACCGTTGGGCGGCGAGCTCGCGACCTCCCCCCGCGCCGGGCCGCTCTGAGGCGCCGCGAGGGTTCGCGAAGCTTCCAGGCAGGGATGCGGCAGGTGGCGGCTGGCAGCTGCCTGACAGGGCGGTCAGGCAGAGCCGGAGGGGCTGCACAGCGACACAGGTGATGCCGTTTCTTCAGCACGCCTCCGACAGGAGCAGCCCCGGGCAGCGGCCTGCCTGCTTCCCCGGCAGGGGGGGGAAAAGTGGCTGTGCCCGGGGCACCCCCACGCCCCCGCCCTGCCCGCGGCTGTAGGTGTGCTCCCCTCGAGATAATTTCTTCCTACGAGCCTGACATTTTTGCTTTTTCTGTCTTAAACTCCCGCACGTTGCCCCTGTATATACACGTGTATTTTAAAACAGATTTCATCGTATGAGGGCTTAAAAACCAGTACGAAGGAAGTGGGAAGAGCGGGATGTGTAAAGAAGAGGGGAGAGGCAGAGCCACAGACTATCCCTATGTAAAAGATACTGCAAAGACGAAAGGAGTAAATCATTTTCCATGGTCCTTATATGTGGAGTAAGTGTCACAAACTATAAATTGCAGCTAAAGGGATTTAGGTTAGCCATTAGCAAAAAGCTTTCTAGCAATAGGACAAATGGAGACAGCAGTAGTTACAAACTTAAAATGTGGGGCAGCCTGTCAAATACGCTGCCTGGCTTGGGTGGGGATTGCTGGCTAAGCTAAAGGGCCTCCTGAAACCCTTCCAGCTTGGTTTTCTCTGAGTTTTTGATGTTCCTATAGGATTGTGTCAACTATACTAATTTTAGGAGCAATTAATTTCCAAGAATGAAAATACTGTATCCTTGTATAAAAGTTTGGACCTATGTTTTGAGAGAGAAAAGCAAGAGGTGCTCATGAAAAAAAGACATTTTTCATCCTCATTAGATACTCTACTGAGAAAGAATTAGGCATGAATTTAAATAAAATTTTTGGTGAGATTAATTCTGAAACAGTTGGGACTACATTTGAACTACTCAGAAATAATTTCTCATACATACCAACATTCCCTCTGAATGGCTCAGCTGACACTTGTAGAAACAGCTATTAGCTGAATATAAATAGCACCAATTTTTGCATTTAACGTAATGCTCTGCATTCCAGCTTCTAGAAATTTCCTACGTTTTCAGGATGGCTATCTTTGTTTCTATATACTTTCTCTCTACCTTGTCCTTGAAACCTATTATAGCAATATCTTTTAATATAGGCAGCATAGAAGCAAAATGTGTTTTTAAAAGGAGAAAATGATTCAAGCTATGTAGAGAGTTAAGTGAGGTTTTTGTCTTTTAAAGAAAAATATTTGCACGGTGGATAACCTACTTCTAAAAGCTCCACCATGTAAGCTCCAACAGAATTTCCTTTTTTCTAAACTTAGTCTGTTCTATTAAAAATACAGTTTTGTGCTGTGGTATACTCTACAGTATCCATGCATATCAAGAAATGGTGACAAGATATAGAGGGACAGCAAGACTATTAAATATCCATCATGCCACTCTGGATCAGGCTTAATGCAATCAGAAACACATGACTACATCAACTTATCTCCTTTGATCAAATGTGATTAAGTAAGTCATTAATTTTCAAGACAAATAAAAAATGCAAGATCATTTTATTATAAATGTAAATGCCTGTCTTCTTAAATGATTTTTCTAAAGGAAGCCCTTCTAATACAGAACTTTGTATACTTCAGAGAACAGTTGTTTTAACATTGGTTTTAATTTTAATGAAACATTATGTATTTGTATGCATGTCTTCTTTCCTTTTTTCTCACACTGCTCATGTTGTCAAGCAAAATTTGTGCATCAGCTTGATCAAGATAATTTCATTATACCATTGTTACCATTATGACTTGGGCAATTAGTAGTTTATAAGAATAAATTTATAGCAATCAGTGATTGAGGCACATTTGCAGTAGTCAGGGTGTAATAAAGCCCAATCAATTTCTTTCATTTAATATGTAGGCTGTGACCCTAGTTTTGATGAGAACTCTTAGCTATTTCATCTTTAAATAAAAAAGAATGTCTGCAAGCAATTATAGTGGTGTGTTAATTGGATATTCCTTTTTATCTTTTATACTACAGAATGCATTGCTAACGAAATCCTTGTTTTCTCTCTCATTCCCTTTCTCTCTCCCTCTCTGTAATGAACTGATATTGACTTGGTGTATTTTGCTAAGACAATGGGCCAGATTTTGATTTTCAGTAGCACTGGTGTAAATCTGGAGTGACTTCTCTGAATTAAGTAGAATTACTGAGATTTCTATGCACATAACTGAAATCAAAACCCACTCCTCTTTTTCCAGTTTTTGTTGCCAATAACAGAGGACCTGATTCTGCAGCCTTTACCGGAGCTGAGTGCTACTTCAAGCTACTATCAGTCATTGTCTTAGATATGAGCTAAACTATCAACTGTCACACAGTATTCAAATGGACGATTCCTAAGCTTAAAGCATGGGGAAGGTTTAGTCTTTGCCTAAGGTACTTCATTGCATTAATTCTATGCTGATTTAAGGCATCTGATGATAGATAAAAGTAGTACACGTTACATGAAGAAATGAGACTCCAACCCAGATTCAATCTGCATTACACAGGCCAAGCTGTACATGTTTTATGTTCCATGAAATCACTCCTTGACCTGAATAGGTCCATCATTTGGGTAACAAGTTTCTACTCTGGACTACTAGGGGCATAAAAGTCCAGATAAAAGGTTTTGTGTCTGGAGTGTGTACACATTGGAACAGTAAACCAAAAATTTTCTTGATATTTATTTCCCCCGCAGCAGAGATTTAAAACACAAGGAAAAATTCAGCATTTCCTTGGTTTTGTGTCAGTATTTTGAAGATTTCTCCATCACACAATAAGGAAAATGACAAATATTTTTTTAAATCTCCTCTGGGGTTTAATCCCTAGTATTTGGAACTAACTGTGTTCTGTAATAGAATTCTGGAATAATTAACAAAACAGGTTTTGTGCTTTAACAGGGGTGTAACTTACCTTGGAAATGTCTTTATTATCTATTTTGTGTCATATCAATAATTACGCAAGTAAGATATTTTACAAGCAACAAAAACGTTACCATTCCTCAGTGTCAAATTTTCATGTCCTGTGTCTCTTAAATTTAGGCAAAACTGTTTGCGTAAAATTTCTCATTTGTACCATAAAGCTAGAAGACCTTCAAGACAATCAATTGTAGCACTATCTGACGAAAGGAAAATACTGCTGGTGACTCCAGGGCTCGTACAAACAACATCTAATTCTTATTTAAGTGTCTCCTGATCTATTCAAATGCTTTACTCTAGTTCTGTGATTTATCAGGGCTTGTGATAGTTTATTACCTGCAGGCTTTATTTCTAGCATAATTGCAATAAACATTTTACTTGATGTTTTCTGAGGCTGGGGGGATGGAATCCTGATATCTTTAGTCCTTAATCAAGCAAAAATCCCACTGAAATTAATAGGAATCTTACTTGCACATAAACTCAGTGAAGACTGAAGGGTTATACACTGCTTTGTACCTCAGAAAACTTAGCGCCCCAAAAGCATATCTAAATTTATTATGGGGGGGGAAAGATTATTAAAAGAGAGAGATAAATAAAGAGATCCTCAAAACCTCGAGGTGAATAGTAATAGTAACCTGGCTCAGACAAATGAAGAGCAAGCAAAAAATCAGGCAGCAGTGCACGGTAGGGGATGGTTCTTGTTCATCAGTTACAAGTATTTTGCTGGGGAAAGTTTAAAAGTAAGACAGTCAACAATGCATGTACATACATATACATGTATGTGCATATGCACACATGTATGTATAGCCAAAAAAAATGTACTTGTATGAAAGAAGAAATTGATGTTTAACACTGCGACCAAGATGACAAAACATGTTCCTTGTGGATGGCTTAATGTTAGAACTACTTTGTGATCATTTTGAAGAGGAAAGAAAACATACATTTGTCTTTGTATGCTATGACTTGGAAATCAGCTTTTCTGAGTTTAAAAATAACCAAAGTTAGAATTTCTAATGCTTGAAGATAATCTCTATAGAAATTCACCTATATCTGGAGCTTCTTACATTGCTATAAATGCTTCAGAATACTTAAGTGGCAGTTGCTTGTGTCTAATGGTTGGGGATACTATGACGAACAATTTTCAGTATATTTAGCTGAGCAATTTTGTTATGTTTCTTAGTTATTCACAGTTTTAGAAGCATGGAGTCAGGTAGAAGAGAAAGATTACTTTTTAATAAAGGCAATGGATAAGGTTGAGGAAGAGTTTCAGCTCTCTGTTCTGACATGGATTTCCTCTGTGTCTTTTAGAAAATTGCTGAGTTGAGCCAGGCCTCAATTTCTCTTCTGCAAAATAGCATTTCCTAAGCAAACACTTAACATTTTCCTTGTTTAGAGGTTGTCAATAATTTTTGCAACTACAGCCCTGAATAAAAAAATATAGCAGTTATCATTTGGAACTGCTAAAAATATAAAGAACTGTAAATACAACATATTGTTAATGAGCAAAATGACAATATTTTCACTTATGCGTGTTTGTAGCTTTCCCATCACAATGACAGGTTTTAGGAACAAAACTTGCCCTGGCTTTAAGATGGGTTTTGATTGCCACCCTTCTTCAATTCACTGTTTAGCATTTGATTTTCATTACCTTTTTAATATGCCTGTAGTCCTTTAATCAGTAACAAAAACATGTAATCGTTGGGACCTTGACATAATAGCAGAAAAAAAAATTCAAAACTAAAAAGAAGTTAATTGCTTTTCAAGAATTCTTTTCAGACAACGTATGTTTGCTATCAGAGTTGCAGGATAAACTGGGATTGATCAGTAGGTTACATGATAACATTCCCATCTCTGGCTAGTGTGAGTACCCAAGTTTTGCTATGCCGTCCTTATTTCTACCACACCACCATGGACAGTTCTGCAGCTCTGACTGACGTCAGTTGAAGACAACTGACAGGACCAATAGCGATTACTACTGGGTCATCATATTTCTAGTACTTAACTTCAGAGCATGAGATACAATGACAAATAGCTTTACAGGTTATGCATGACACAGGCAACCAAATGAAGCAAAAAATTCCTATTCTAGCACCCAGTGGGACTGGTACATGATTTTTCATAGGCATTTTCATAGCAAACACCTAGTCTGCCTTAGTTATTTCAAAGGTTGACAAGGGAAGCAAAGTCCAAGGTGTGAGTATTTCACACTAAAATACTTCTTCAGGACTTCTGCTTATTTCTATGACAGACTACTATCCAAACACCTCCAGCCTAAGGTGTATGTGTAAGCATAAATGGCCATGTCACAACTGACTAGGCTTTTCCAGGGGACATCTGGACTCTGTGTGTGTATGAAAAAAAAAGAGGACAGCACATGTTTGTATGTGCATACGTGCACTCAGGCCCTCACACACATCTGAGGAAAAATACACATTAACAGTGCCAATCTTCCCTGCCAAACAGCAAACCCATGGAAAAATCAACAAGAAAACAGCTTTGGAGAAACTCCTCTGACTTCTGAACATGAAAGAGGATTATGAGTTAAAAATAAAAAATAAAAAAATCAGGTGCACTAACCAGTTATTCTGGTGATTTTATATTTTTAAACTTCAGTGATACTACTTATTAATTGTGTTTAACTGAAAAGCATCTAAGACATATTTGTTTTGTAGGCTAGCTTAGTCAAGTATGATCACAAGTATGAAGTAACTAGTCAAATACCTAAAGGGTTTACAGCATACAACAGATGTTTCAGAAGGTGTGCTGACTTTGCAGGTTTTTTGATATCACAGTCTGTTACATAGTAATACTGACAATATATGAAAAGAAAAGAAAAATATTAGTCTTTCTTTTTCTCCCTGTGGGTAAAATACTGCAATTCAATCATACCATTTTCCATCACATGCAAAAAATAATCTTCATTATGACAACAATTTTGCATCACATATAGAAAAAAACTATAACTACTGGCTTTGAAAAGAAAAATGAAAATATCTATTGGTTTTCTACTTAAGATGTTGCTAACTCAGTGGGTTATTTCTACAGAAACTGAACAGGCCAGAATCAAAATTCCTTGGCTTGTATCAGAATTTTGCATCAGCATAAGCATTTGGAGATGTGCTTAAAAATGGAGTTTAAATAATATCTTCTCTTGGTGTTATCCAGTTGCCAGAGTTTATTGATTTGAATGATACTTGTTTGCAAGATGGGGGCAAAAACAGTCGTCTTGTTGTCACAGTTGTTTTGTGCAGCTATTGATGTGATGAAACAATTTCATTTGTGGAATACTGTAAAGCAGCAGCTGCCTAATGGAAATGAAATACTTTAAGAAATTGCATGCATAAAAGCTTCTAGGTGTTTAAACCTCTGGTCAAATGAGACAATTTATAATGTTAACAAACTTAATTCCAGAACAAGTTGTATCACAATTGGACCTGTCACTATACTACAAGTAACTGTCCCTCATGATTCATTATGACCCACCCTGCTTGACATGTGGACTGAGTGCAAACAGAGTGTGGAGAGTGAGTCGGGAGAGGGGAGATAACAGAGATAAATCTAAATTCATTCTGGAAGCAGTCACACTCAATGACATATTCACTGACTTCTTCAACAGCTCATTTGATAATGTTCTTTCTGCACTATTCATTTTTCTGAAAGATGAAAGCTGGCTGAAGATCTCATCTGCTCACTGATGCAGGGAGAACATTTGAAATTAGCACAAAAATAAAAAAAGGGAGGGGTGGTGTGGTGTGGAAAGCAAGCACTTTCTGATTAACAGTTTCTTAGTCCTGACAGGGAAGGCTAAACACCCTGCCTTTTCAGGTCACCTTTAATTAGATATGCATTATAATTCTACAATATGTCAATGGGCTGGCTCTGTCTGGCAGAATTGTGCTTAGAGAAGGGGGAATACATTAATCACAATAATTAATTGCTTGAAGAATGGAAACATTGTTTTCTGTCTCAGCTTGTAACATGATACATATTTGTATAAATTTTTTATTACTGTTCTACAAAAGGCTCAATCTAGGAGGTTAATAACATGATTGTAATAAGAGTGCAAAAAGGGTCAGTAATTCTTGGCCTTTTCTAAATTCCTGGTTTGAGTTTCCTTTTTTTTTTAAAGTGAGGAAATAAGGGGAGGAGGAGACAATGCTAATTGCATTAGCGAGCCAGAATGTTATATAGTTCATTACTGGAAATGAGAATTAAAACACCAGCTAACTGCTTTTCTCCACTGGTACTGAATATATACTACACCTGCTTCTGCTGATTTGCCTGACTTGTTAATTATCCAGAAAAATCTGGGTCAGTATTTTATGACCAAATTAGTTACCAGCTAAAGATTACAACTGGCTTGCCAAAAGGAAATTAAGAAGTGTCACATTAGGTGGGGATAAAAATAAAAATGTGATACTTACGGGTTATTTTTTGGTTTTGCCTTTAGAAAATGCTTTAAAATAATGCTTTAAAGTAAATCTCCTTTAAATTTGCACGGAGAATTTAAAATGCCTGTTAACATTTCAGAATTGTCAAGAAAGTTTATGAGCTCAGAAGAGTACCTGGTAGCCCACCTTCGCATGAACACTAACAGCCACAATATGTTTATCTGTAACCATACAAACACTGCATCAGCACTTCTGTATCTACTCTTGAACGGGCACACAGAAACAAACTTCTGCTAATATATTCCTTCACCCTTTTTCATCTTCTTCATTGCAAATACCTGTGTGAGCATGCACATTTTAGTGCATGCATGCCCATTATCAACATGAGCCAAAAAAAAGGCAAAAGTGGCAGAGTCATAGAGAACTACATGCTTACTGATACACAATGCCTAACTCTTGGATTACTCAAATACTCACCTGCTTATTCCGCACTCCGCACTCTAGGCCACCATTCAGATGCTATCTTTGCCTGCCCTTACTGTTTGTATGACTTGTTTTCCCTGATCATATCAACAATCTCTCCTGAATAACTTAATCAGTCCTCTCTCCATCCAATAAACCTTTTTATTTTGCAAATTCATAATTTTTCTTATCCAACACCCACTTTTCTCACATGCATAAAAGATGGGAAAAGAAAGGAGATGAGAAGGGTGTATGGAGGGAATTCAGTGAATCATATACCTACATGTATATGGTAAATCTGCTTCTTATTTAAATCAGGAGAGAGAAAAACCATAAACAGCTACAATTATATTCACAAATCTCTGACATTTTTTAAATGTACTAAACTCCCTTGAAAAAAAAGAGAACTTGCAAATATTACAGGTAAGAGGTTTCCAAAACATTTGACATTAATACGTCTGCCTACATTTCTGCTCCTTCTTCACTGTAGGCAGTTTAGGGTCTTTTTTTCTCTGAAATCATGACCGAAAATTGTATAGCATAAAATCTTTAATACTAGTACTATTCCTTTATCTGAAATGCAAAGATCAAATAAATAGCCCACAGAATAAATACAATTAAAGATAGAAAGAAGCCAGTACATTAGATCTTCAGATGGAATAAGTAAATACACAAGTAAAAAGTATAACTTTTTTTGAAGCTTACATAAGAAAAATACCAAAAAACAACAGAATGTGATCCATAAATTCAGCCCCTCCAGAAAGACATATATTTACGTACAAAAAGAATGAGAAATTAAGTACTTTTCTATCCAAAAAAGTAACAAAATAATGTTTTTGTTATATTCCAGATACATCCAAAATTTCACAAAACAGACATTCTAACGGAATGGAATATGGTTATATTTTTCCCTTCAAAATAGATAACAATAATATACAGGACCAGTATAGACTGTTATTCAGCAATGGTTTTGCACAAGATGTAAACTGAGCAGTGCCAGTGCCAGTCATTTAAGTCTTTTTTTATTAATGTAACACATTTTTTTAATAAATTTAGGGGTTTTCTTTCTATGTGTTGTCTACCATCTTATGTTGTCTCATTTTATACATGGAAAATCAGCTTTAAATACTGTCAAAGAAATTGCTACCGTTATGTATTCATTTCTATGGATATAAAAAAACTTGCAATACAGTGGAGATTCAGAATCAGAAGTTGGTAGATACTTCAGAAGTCATGACATATTCCAGAGGGAATCAATATGAATATTTTTTATACATGATTGTGAGACTGAATCTGCATTAGTTTGGTCTCCTATGTGTTGCCGAGAAGACTGTGAAAGGGAAAGTTTTTCTGATCTAAAGGAACAGCAAAACATCCAAACAAAAAATTCTATTGCAACAGTTACTCATCTCAGAAAGAAAAGCTGCATAAAAGCAAAGTTTGTTAAAAGGAAATCTCCTTATTAGAGGGAGCAGTGCAAAATTTTAAGGATATCGGGGAAACTATTTATTTAGGCAACATCATCACAGAGGTTTAAAAGAAAAAAATAAATTCATCAAAGTCTAACATCTACAGAAATTCCTAGAATGGTGAAACAGAGGAAAATAGAAAACAATGCATGTAAGCTACTAGAATTGTTATTAGAATTATTTCAAATTCATCTCAAACAAAATATTATTAAAGATCCTTTAGGACTTATGCATGAGAAGTGTAATAAGAACAGATAAGGAACATTAGGCTAGAGCAGAAGAGTTAAAGTAACTATTTGCATCAAAATGCAAAAGGAAGGAGCTGGAGAGGTTGCCCTAAAGGAGCTTTTTTTATAAGGAATGCATCAGAGGATTTGTCTGAAACTGAACAGCAGAAGAAGAGGTAATGGGAAAAAATCACGACATGAACAATAGCAAATTGTCCTGAACAGACAGAATTAATCCAAGAGTTCTAAAGAAATCCAAATATGCATTTTATATATTTTGGTGGTTAACATAAATCAGCCTAGATAACAAAGAAATGAAAGGTAATAAATGTGAAGCAAATTCTTCATAAAAGTTCGGGGAGATTTTAGGGAGCTATAGAGCAGTAAATCTGATTTCTACCACGGACATGTTGGTGGAAATATAATAAAGAGTAGAACAGGAAGACAAGTAGGTAAATAAGATATAGTGGGCAACAGTCAAGACATTTTTGTAGATCAAAGCGAAGCCTCACAAATCTACTAGTTTTTTGAAGGAGTCAATGAGCATGCTGATAGGAGTAATCCAGTTGATATACACTATACACCTGAGTTTCTAACAACCTTATGACAAAGGTCATCACCTAAGGCTCTTTCTTAAAGGTGTTTCTTAAGACAAAAGCATTAATAAGTGGAAAGTAGTTATCTATGTATCTATACATTTCAGAGTGTGTGAAATTCAGAACTCAATAGTCAGTTTTCACAATGTACAAGAGTTACCAGTGGAATTCTGTGGTGAGGTATGCTTCTCAATGTATTCCTGAAAGACCTGGAAAGGAGCTGAGAAATTAGATATTTTCTGACAGTAAAAAATTTCTCAAAATATAATAACAAAAAGAAAAAGAAGAAAGAAAAAAGCGATAGCAGAGAGTTGCACAAATATCTCACAATATGGGGTGACTGCATGATAAACTGCGTAATAGAATTCAATTTGATAAATTCAAAGTGATACATACAGAGAAGAAAAAAAAAAAAAGCCTAACTAGGCCTATCCTGTGATGGATGCTAGTTTAGCTATAACCAGCCAGGAAGCCATTGGAGATCTTGCAATGTTACTTCTATGAAAATGTCAGCTCTGGTCAGCAGCAGCTAAAAGGACAAATAGAACATTAGGAATTATTTGGAAAGTATTAAGAGCTTAGGACAGAAAACTTTATTGCCATTAAAGAAATCCATAGCATTCATGCAATTTTGGTCACCCCATCTCAAGAAGGATACAGTAGAACTACAGAAGATGTAAGAAGGATAAGAGGATGATCAGAGATCAAAAATTATTTCCATTTGAAAAGAAATTAAATGGACTAGCTTGCAAGGAAACTGCTAAGAGGGAATACCACAGAGATACATATAAGTATGAATGATATGCAGAAGGGAATTGGAAATTACCACTCAATGTAAGAAGTGAGAAGTATCCCATGGAATTTTCAGCTGCACATTTTAAACAAACACAACTTAGCACTTTTTAATATAAAAATGTAATTAAACTGTGAGACTCATCAGCAAAGGACATTGTAGAATTGGAAAGTATAAATGGTTTTGAAAAGCTATTAGGTAAATTCATGAAAGAAGCATTTATTAAAGAGTATTAAACAAAAAGACACAGCTATAATACTGAGCTCCACTGCAGATTGCCAGAAGCTGGGAGGCAAAAAGTGGGGAGTTACCACTGTGCACTTCCTCTGTCCTTACAGCATTTCATTAAAGCATCTGGTACATGTAATCACCACGGTCAGAATTACTAGACTTGTTTGATCTGAAGCAGTACAATCATTCGAAACAGGTGCCTTTGCCAGATGTTCTTCCCTGTTCTGCATATGGATAATACCAAATCCAGGAAGGAATGGGGAAGATGGAAGAAAAGGAAAATTTCACACAACCACTTTTTCAATGACATACATGCTTTCTGGAGCCATGACTATCCACCAGAAGTGTAAGCTAGGTCAAGACTGAAGCGTTATCTTAGGTATGTCATAAAAGGCCAGGGACTAATAACCACTCATAGAACTTCATTCCTTATCTTTACTTGTGTTGGTAAGTAATTGATACAGTAATCAGGGATAATATTGCCACATTATGTCCTAAGTATTGCAAGTATTCAAGTTAGTAAACCATTTCTAGTGATTTGGGAATAATATCTCACCTGCAAGTATTGTAAGCTGAAAAATGGATGCAAATATCTTTTCACATACTCAGTTATCGGATTCATAGAAGAGAGCTTGGAAAACAGGAGAGAGAGCAAAGAAGATAGTTACAATAGAACTCTTTTACTTAATATAATGTTACTTACATATTCTTAATATAATCTAAGATTCAAGCCATGGTCTTTAAAATGGAATTAAAACTCATTCTCTCATCTTCCCCCATGAATTGCTACAAAAGAAATAATAATATAAATATAAATATACATTTACCAAACACTGGAAGATACTGTCTATATCACCATCGAATGTGTAAAGCCTTTTCCCCCATGCCTCAGATACATACAGCGTATCATGTTCACTGACTGGAATGCTAGATTCTATGCATATATCAATATGCCTTAAACAAGCTCTACAGAAGTCTCCAATCTTTAAAACAGGTAAACAAGCTTTGAGGTTTGTTCCACAAGGTATCGAACTATTAGTTTTATTAGTTACAACTGATGTGTCAAAAAATAATCTATTCAAATGAAAAGTTAGTCAGCTTCATATTAGGCTTGGGCATACTTTTTTATAAAGTGCCAGCAAGTTTGGTTATAAATAAAACATTTGGTTATAAATCATAGTAGGAACTCACACTAAGAAAGAAATATATTTCTTTATTCTCTTCTGGATGATAAGCTATTTGTACAAAAAAAGGGGTAAGTAGAAAGTCTGTAATAAACTAAATAGAGAAAAAATATCAGGGCTACACAGTGTCAGAAACTTACGTTGTCTTCTTGACACTATGGGCTCCAACAAACTTCCTTGCTCAGATAATGAAGGCATAAGACTGCAGAAAAGCTGTTGGGTTTAAAAGCAAACATAAAATCTTGCAATTTGTATCCATGCACCAAAATATGGTGCATATTTTATTTTATTTTATTTTATTTTATTTTATTTTATTTTATTTTATTTTATTTTATTTTATTTTATTTTATTTTATATTAAATGTGTATATAACTTCCCAGGAATGTTCAAGAAAATAAAGTGCTGTGATCAGGAGTAATGCGGCAATGCAAGTTTAAAGACAAGGAAGGGAAAACCACTAAAAGTCCTCTAGTCCAAGCTCACACATGCAGGCAGCAAACCTCTAACACTCTGGACCCCTGTACACTTGAGCACATCTGTGGGGAAAGCAGCACCTGGCACATCCAAACAGGTTCCTACAGAGCACACTGTCCTTCTAAACTCTCTCTTTATCTATCCATCTGCTGGGAGCCTCCTCAAAATTTTCTTCACAAGACAAACAGCTGAAGATGTGTTTTAAGAAAAGTACTTCTTTTGCATGGAACAAATAAAGGATATTTATTCTTTATATCGCTAATAGCTATTCTTTATGAATGAATCCTTCAGGAGGTGTGCTATTTTTTAAAATCTCTAAATGCTGCAAGGCAGTGCTGTTGAAAGATGGTTATAGACTTGATGCTGCTTAAACATTTAGAGCAAGTCAATAGGAAGGACTGTAAAATCCAAAACAAAATTTAGAAGCGTGACTAAAAGGACTTTTCAGAGTGCTTAAAGGAGTTAGGAACCAAACTCCCCCCAAAAGATAGTTTTTAAATTGTTATTCCCTACTAAAATAATAACCATCACAGAGGAGTATCTGCACAAGGCATTTGGCCCAAACATGAAAATCAAAAGTATTCTGAAAATAATTGCTCACTGGTGAATTGTATACTTTTCCTAACATACTAGTCCTCAATACTCTACAGCTTTTTCTTCAATTTATGGTAAAATGTTTAGAAAGTTTGCCTTATAATACATGCTTTAAATAATATTTTCAATCTAATGTTTGTATAAAATTCTTTCATGTTCTTTCATCAGGAAGGAGCTTCAGAAGTGTTTTATGCAACTGTGACCATTTCACTCCCTTTAAAAACAATACAATAATGTAAATAAAAATCTCACTGTTACATATTAAGAAAAACAATTACTGAGCTGCTTTCTGATAAATTCAAGAGAAGCAACTCGGAGACCACGATTTTTTTGTTCCAATTCTGATCCTGATTTAAGCTTTCCTACAGGAAAGTGGGTTAGCTCTGCAATACCTTTCAGTCTTTTTGTTTATATTCTGAAGATATTATGTTTCTATGTCTAGGACAGTAAGAGAATGTGTACTTTAGAATATGTAGTTTCATTTTAAATGTTCTGTACACATAATAAAAGCAAAGTATCCCCCTGCTTTAAGTTTAAGAATTTGATAGAAAAATAATCATCAATTTGAATAAATAGCACACATTTTTATATACAGTATTTCTTGTCTAGCATACCTCAAGTGCTATCAGTTCAGAAATTAATGAAATATAAAAATACAGTCTCAGCGCAATATAGGCCGTAATTATTACTCACTTTTGGCCAATAGTAAAGGAATTGCCAGCTAATAAATAATACTATACCAGGAGGTAGACTGAGGTATTTCTGCAATTTTCTAGTTCTATCTGTTAAAACAAAAATAGCTATTATACACATTTATTAAGCCATATATGAGGCTTAAACAAGCAGGAATGAAGTGCAAGAATTGTTTATTCCATTACAATTTCAGAATTCTGGAAAGAAAAAGCAGGTTTTAAAGATCGCATTTCTGTAATATCTACTTTCCTCTATTTCCATACATTTTACCCTTCTAATCTGTGAAATACAAGAGAAAAAATCCAATTTCCGTGTTGCTTAGTGCTACAGATGCTGCTGCTATGGAAACTACCCTTCATGTGCCAGAAATAAAGACATACTGTTGATGTACAGTTACTGCAATGCAAAGCAGCATTACTTTTTAATTTTTCCATTAAAAGTCTAATATAAATGCCTAAAACATTGCTTCGATGCATTATGCATTCTTCTACTTCTAGTGAACTCTATAACACTTTTGACTACTGAATGTTGTAAGAGATTTCCACGGAGCTGTCAGATTATTGTCTGAGGCATACAAAAGAACATTGTGTAGTGGAAGTTGGAAAACATAGGACTCTATAATAACCTGTTTGTTTATAAAACTGAAATGATGACATTTATCTAATAACAGCTCTACCTAGAACCTATGTATACTTGAAAACTAACAGAGCAAATATTAAATGTCAGTGACTGTTTTGATCGTAACACCTTGGACCAGTGTGAAGCTCAGGGGTAGAGAGGAAGTGACCCCTCCTCCACCAGATTATGTCTCTGACCAGTTTGTATTTTGTGCTTGCTGGCACTCTGGACTCCCTTTCTCCTCTTCTTTAAAGGTTACTGTTAATGTCTCTCCTGTAGCTTTCAAATAATTTGGGGTTTGTCTCTCTAATTCATACTATGATAAAATTATAAGATAAATGCCTGAATCTTATTAAGTGGGCCCTCACCTATAGGCTATGCAGATTCAACTGAAAAATGTTTCAGTTGTAAGTACTGCTCATTACTACCACAATTTTAACTGTTCAGAGCTGAAGCCACGCTTTTGTTCTGTTTCCATGCAGCACCTTCCTAAACCATTACCACAACCTACAGATGCCTCTTCTAGACATTGATTCAATAAAAATAATAATAAAAGAAAAATAGCAGCCCCAATGGGCCTCAGTCAGTGTCATGTTTCCGGAACTGTTAAAATGGGAAAGAAACAAAAATGTAACACAGGGACCAGTGATGAAAAAGAATTACTATAATTACATTAGCTGCAGGTATTTGTGCTTCATTTTTTTCCATCTTCATGAAGAAAAAAGAAATAAATTCTTCTTTGTTTTCATCCAGAGTTTGAAGGAAAGACAGATATAAATTTGTATGAAAATAATTCATATTTTAATATAAATTCCAAATTTCCTAAATAGCTAGTGCTTCTAGAGATGTCCAGAGTCAGACTTTTGGATCGTGGTTTTATAAATACTCACATTACAATTCCAGAGTGGAAGGACTGTGTGATTGCCACCTCTGAACAATTAACTCAATAAAATCAAAGGATGAACATCCAAAAATGACAGGGCTGCACCTGCAGAATTTATTTAAACACATTCAAACACACATATGTGCACATTTAGTTATGGAATGACTTATCTGACCAGCTAATTGCAGGCACCAACATTTTGCTCAGTAATGGTTGCACATGATGTCTAGGACATGAGTTAATGCTTTTCTGGATCAGGGCCTTTCTTGCCATGATCAAGGCACAGATCATTAAGTGCTAACGAGTGAGGTGGCACTGACTGTATTTCCTTCTTTTTCTGCTGAGGTTGTAAATTATACAAAGAGTTTGGAACATCCCTGGATTCACTATTACTAATCCTTGATTCATCACGGAAGGACAACATGTCTGCTTCACTGTGAAGCAGACAAAAAACTAAGCCTTCGTAACCTTCATACAAAATTTTCTAGCTTGGAAGATGCCTTGCGTTCAATTCAACCTAGCTAGAAATGTGGGCAGGTAAGATTCTGTTGCAACATAAATGCCTGCATGCCAAAGGTACAATGCATGACCTTTGGTATGGATATTTTAATATTTAGTTATCACTATATTGTAAGACTGGAATACCCCTTTCATACTACTATATCTCAATGAAAACTTGGTTCCTCTCACTGGTTGTAGAGATAACGTGGGCCTGGACATCAGGTGGTAGTAGAGATATCACAGTATAACATGGGAGTATTCTTGCACTAAAGGATGAGGCCACATGGGAACAGCCTATAAGAAGCATCAATGTTCCCCCAGTTCTTGCCATCTCAGGAAGGCATGTCACTGTGGCTACTGCTTCCTAAGCATCGAAGTGCCACAATATCCAGACAGCAGAGTCTCTAACTTGATTCCCAAAAACGGCACCGTAATGAAATCCTCTGCTACGTCAATAGCAAAGGAATAACTTCAACACAGTAGTGAAGGCAGTAAAAAATGACAAGGACACTGGCTGCACTGGAAGTGCTACTATTACTAGCTGCAGTCACATACTGGAATTGGGGATAGGACATCAGAGAGCAAGTGTTGTACATAACATGAAGTCAAATGAGCTGGGAAGGACAACAGCACTCCCCCACAACAGTCTCCAATGGTTTTGTACTATTTAAATTCCAACAATAAAAAGCAGAATTTTGTTCACAGAGCTAGGATGGAAGGTAGCAGAGCTTTCCTAATCCCAGTCACACAAGGGTAAATCATTCCCGCATCTGGTCTTTCACTGCCCAGGGTGGGATAGTAGTCTTAGTTCTTATCCTTCTCCCAGAGCCATGTCCAACTGTTGAAGGCTTAACAAACACAAATATGAACTTCCTCTTCTGCTCTTCACTCACCTCACTGAACAGCATATGTGTGCCAACTTTTTCTAAACTTACACCCATCATGCAGTACGTAGAAGCTTTTGGAAATTATAGTCCATCATCCTACACAGGTTATCAGCAAACAGAAGTAATAAGAATCTTGCAAGAACCATGCAAATGAGGATACATTTTCTCTACAGGGGTAAAGAAAGTGCCAGGATCATGTTTAGATGCTCAGTCTCAAGAAGCAACCCAAAAGGACGAAGGTATCCAAACCACAGTTTAACCTGTGTTAAGTAGAGAGCAAAACTTCATTAATACTTGGAGCCCTTTAAATCAATATTTAGACATTTAATTATTTTGTTCATTTTACTTGAACACGTTAGTAAAGCCTGATAGAACTATTAGGACTCCCTGTGATTAACATACTTGAATCAGCAAAAGGTGGCAATTAAATAAAAATCTACTTGTTTTTCTGGTCTATCATAAAATTTACATAATTTAGCAATTATTTTATCATTTTGAATATATATTAAAAGTGGTTTTCTGCTTTTTAATTGTAAGCTATATTCTACATATTTTAATTTTAGCTGCCTTATGAATATATTTTGAGTCACATATAAAAATATTTTTGGCTGGCTCAAATTTGTAAAATTTTTGTCTCTTCTATCACCAAAAGGTGCTCATGTACCAAAGATCATTAAGTGTGATTTATGATCTGCTCATTAAAAGCATATTTACAGATTATATTGTAAATTAGAGTTTTTGGGGGGATAATTATTTTTCTAGTAGCTCAAAAAATATTTAGCTAACTCCAGACTCTGTTAAATAATGAGACTTCCCTCTTTATGTAATTTTAGTGCTTTTTACGAAGGCTAAAGCATACCAATGATTTATGCTGTACAAATATAGATTATCAAGTAGATCTAAACAAATGGAAATCACTGAAAGCTCACTTCAGAGGATTTTGGATGAGAACAATGTATCGTTAGTTTGAACTTTAATATCAAAATATGTATGGCCAGAATAGCGTCCATCACAATCCCACTATATTTCCTGTCTTTATTCTCTTTCTGTAAACATTTATTTCAATCAGATAGTGTACTGAATAAGCTGCATCTTTTGTCTAACCACAGAGCCTTTTGTAAATTTTCTATTCTGTTCACTAAGGTTGCTATAGCTTATCACAGTCTTTAGTTTAATCTGTGGTTTACAAAGTGAAAAAATAATTACAGAAGTTGCATGTAGAGTATAAGGAGCAGTTGTTTCTAGAAAAGTATTTCTAAAGGCATTTTTAAGTGTGTTACTTTTACTGTGGATCAGAAAATTGATGCCTAAACAACAGTCACATTTGAAATTAGCCTTATGGCCAAAAGTAAAAGTCTGTTAGCCTCAGTCTCACTACAAAACCAAGGATGTCATATTGGCAATATTTCTAACACAAAGGGAACAATTCAAACTCTAAATGATCACATCGGCATTAAAAATATAATGATGATATAGGCAAACTAACCTACATGACCCATAGAGAGGTCAGAGGGAATCCGCAATGAGTTGTATGGTGTATGCAGAGCAGCCCCCTTGTATTTGATGTAAGGTTAGGCAGAGATCTGAATTCCTTTTGAATGGAACAAACCCAAAAGTATGGTCCAGGAGCACACCTAACATGCTCCAGGTGCTAATGGGTATTCAAAGTAAACCACTTTGAAAGATATATAAACTGTACATTGTGTCCTGAGCAACAAAAGTTTCGTGCTGAAGATGCAGTCCTACTGCACTACTTGACAATAGGTTGATATCTTGACGACTGTAAGAAAGGGTGACAATGTATGCATGAGACTATACTATCAACCTGAAAATAAACATCAGTCTTATCGATGGAGTTAAATATTTATGAGATAAGTAAAGCTAATAAATTTTATGTTAGAATTACTGATCTAAAAATGTGAAGCCTTAATCTGGTTAGACTAGACCATAATAATGCAATTCTTAGAAACTTTACAAAGGGTATGGAAGATGAACACGGGGAAAATATCTACTATGCCCACAGCCTACTAAATATATGATCAGATATCAATGAAATATCTCCTGCTAAATTCAGTAGGATCATACAAACATAGTCTGAACTCTAAGAAACCTCAACCAACGAAGACGGAGATGACCTTGTTTTTTTCATAATGCTCTTATAAGGCTTGGGTAAGCTGGAAGAAACTCAGCTTCAGAAATGTTCCAGAGATGTGCAGCAAACTTTTCCAAGGAATAATGATACATCCATTTGTCTTTACTGCTGGATGTAAGAACTGTTCCAGGAGGTCAGGGAAGTTCAGAAATTTGAAACATAAATGAATTTCCTCTGAAATGAACATACCACCAAAAAACACTTAAAAAATACTGTGTTATAAGGAAACCTGTTATAGGTTGGTCTTTGTGAATTTGGATTGTTATTTTTTTAAAATAAACAAATTTTTGCATATGCATCAGGACCTTAATTGTTCAAGTAGAGATGTATACTTTCAGATGCATCTAGTTATTCAATGAACAATTTTACCATTGTGTTAAACAAGGAAACTGAGGCTGAAATAGGTCATGGACTCTCCAGTAATTACACCTGAAGTCCTGCTAAATGTGATAACAGGAGAATTTAACAGTTGTTTTCTGGTTGCCAAAAATTAAAGAAAAAAAAAAAGGAAGAAAAACCCCACAAAAATACTTAAGCATATTCTGTATATAGGGAAAAATACAATCCTGAAGATGATCAATTGATGCTATGGACGAGAAAACATCTAAAGCTCCAAGGACCATGGTGGTGAAACTACAGTTCATTTAAAAAATAAATAAATAATGAGACTTCATTAGCTTACACTGAAGTGGAGAAACTTAAAAGTCTTCTCTAAGTTAAAAGCTGTAACAAAGAAAGCAGAGGAAGCAAAGAAACAAAGGAGCAAAGGAAAAAGAAGAATGTCTTGTGAAATTAAGCAGTGGGGTTTTTTTTCCTCCTCCCTATGTCTTTGACAACAGAGGAAGTCGATGAAAATGATAGACTGATGTTCAAGAAACCTAACTTGATTATTCTAGCAGCAGTGAAAGGGAAATGCTGCAAATAATTCATCAGAATACTAGAGAATCAAAAAGGGGGAAAAAAAAGGGAAAAAAAGAAAAAAAGCCCATGACAATATACTGTATATTCTGGCATGATAAGTTGCTTCACACAGTAGATAATTTATCCAAGCTGTGTGATACATCTCATTAAAGGAGCAACCACCAAAAGTAACTTCTGATTTGCTATGTGCTGCTCCATCTATCAAAACCCAGTCTCTTCATACTTGTAGTGTTGGCACTAAGAAAAGTGTTGAAATATGTCGTCTTATTTTGAAATACCTTATAGCAAATTAATATATTCTACATTACAAAGTACTTTGTTTACTGAACGACAGTATGTTAACTACACTCAGTGTAAAATGCTGCAGTAAAGAGGGTTACTTTCCATTGATTTTTAGTGCACTGTGTGATGACTGTATGCTAGTCCAATGCTTCTTGTCTGACATGATAAATAAATTGACAAAAAACTTTAGGATGCCTGATTAATTTGATAGATTCCAAGGTATACCACAACTGAGGAATAAGACGCAACGATACAACTTTACTAGGCTTTAAGAAATGAGAGAAGGAGAGGAGATGTACAAATAGATTGATTATAGCATCTACTATTTCATGCAGTCCTACATTTTATTTTCTATTTCTATATTCAAAAGATGAAAGGAAAGAAAAACATTTTGTTTACTCGATTGGTAATGTTTATTTCTTGGAAACAGCAGAAGATGTGTCAAGTAACTGCTACTGAACATTCCTATGTGGCCTTGACAAATTTTGATGCAAAGTTTGCACAAACCTGTTCACTGGGAAAGTTATTGCCATTCTGAATGTCTCAGAACTGCATAAAGTCATAAAACTTAGATTACTAAGATAGGAATTAAAAAATTAAGAGCCATAACCTTATGAGCTTATAAACAGCGTGACATGAAAAGCAGCACATTAACAGAAGTCTCAGTGAGGTGTCCAAGTCCTAAAGGTTTACAGCTACAGCCTTTTCTTTTTAATAAAAAAAAAAAAAAATCATGACCTCAGTCAACAGTCACAGATGCGACTGCTTCTTGGTTAAACACAGCAGGTATGCTAGCTGTAAGCTTGTTTGGGTGACTGATAACAAAGTAGCTAACAGCCCCAGCTGTTGTAAAGCTGAATGACTATCCAGGTGGTAAACCTGTGGCAGGTGCTGCCATGGTTTCATGGTGTTCACTATCTGGACCAGCCAGTCCACGTTTAAAGCTAGCCCTACATGACCTAGGCCAGAGGTTCAGGATTATGATTTCATTTGTTTTCTCATGAAATTGTTGCCTCTAGTCTTATGGTCTTAAAATGAGCCCTGCCAATCATTAAGGTTTGTTATACTGTTTACAAAGGAGCAAGCCATAGATAAGATGTAATTTAGGAAGAAATTTTTAATAACCTCTCAGCTGTTAATTGCTGCTTCCCAAAAGAGACCAGAGACAAGAGTGTATGTGTATGAATGTTCCTCCTCCCCTCCATTCCCCGGAAAAAAGCTGACACACGTCCCAGCTGGTTAGTTGCCATTGCCAAGAACATCAAAGAGGAAATGCACTTGCACAAACAGCTTAGATGACACCAGACAGCTGGGGTTTGGCTCTTCCTTTTCCTTCCGTTTCTGGTAGCTGTGCTTACCTCCAAGGAACAGAAGCCTGAAGAAGAACTACAGAAGACTTTTGTTTCATTCAGTCTGTTAGCATGAAGTTCCTGAAAGCCAAAAACAGAGGTTAGACAGGTATCTTCCACCTTCTGTTTGTGCCTGACACATAGCCTGTTGACAGCATACTAAAATAAGGTTTAACACATAATGTAAATGCATTCTGTGACTGCATAAACCATTAGCATGGTTTTGACTGGAGCAGAAATATTTTAAAAAGTTACTGTTCAGTAGTAGCTTTATGCTAGATTTAGATTGCGATTTAAGTTGCATTTAGAAAATAAAACCTCCCAACAAAAACCCCATCCTTCCCTTCTAACCACATCCCTCATGATAAAAATGAGGGACCCGTCCTCTTCAAAAATAAGATTGTATTTCCATAACTGTTACCCTGTCTCCTCCTCCTGTCTGACCTTGCTTTCATCAAATGACCAGTTCACAGTACCTAAAAGTTCCCCTCCCCCAGTTCTAGCCCATGTTTTAGCCTGTTTCATCTAGTTTAACCTGTTCTTATCAGTGTCTCTGATGACCTTTCTGTAGTCAAAATTCATCCCATCTATGGCTTGTCAGACCTTCTCTAGTAGCTCTATGCCTTACTTTGAACAACAGAATTACAGAAGTCAATGTCATACAGACATCACACATGCAGAACAAGTAGCTTTTAACCACAGTTCTGTTTCAGGCTTGTTAGTGCTTTCATGCAACATTTTAGCCGTTAGAAAAAGCTCAGCATACCCAAGAGGGCTCTTAATCTTCCCCATAAACTCTTTGCAATACGTCCTCTATGGATCACTATGACATCCTCCCTATCACTCCAGCCAACAGCCAAGACAGATCTCCAGTTTCACCTTTTTGTAGGTCCACCTGTACAAGTAATGGCTAAATATTCCACATTCTTTTTCTACAGCAGCATGAAGAAAGTAATCGCTAATCCATCCACTGAGGTAAAATGATTTCTCTCATTGGTCTTCACTGCTAGGATATGACTTCCACATGATTTGACTGCTACACTTTTTGTGTGGTCTTAAACAAAAAACTTGCCCACCTGCATCAGTTCAAGAAGTGGCTACAAATGTTATGTTAGTATATATGCTAAAATTAGATCATCTCCATCATCTTCCATCTCGCTACCAACTTGCTCTTCTCTACTATGTCAAAGAGAAGCTATTTATTTTCAGTTTCACAAAGACTTGCGCTGTTGCCATGTCTGTGAGTACAAGGCTGACTATTCTGTTGCTATCTCCCATAATTTAAATCTTCAAAGTATCTTTATCCTTTTCTGGATTAGAGCAGCAGCAACACTTTAAACTGTGACACTCATTTCTAGAGTGCTCATCTGAAATGCAGGCAGTATCCGAGAGAACATATTTGCAAAGTGATTAGCTCTGGAAGATTTGAGCAGCAAAAATGTCTGGTATATGATTAGGAACTCTCTACATTACAGAGGCAGCCAAAATTTTAGGATCAAACAATGTCATACAGAGAAAGAAAAAAAGAAAGGATCTTAGTTCTGAAACTTGAAAAACATCAATAAACAAAAGAAAACATTTCAAAGTTACCAACATTACAAACATTTTCAGAAGCAGTAGCTGCTAGTAAAGTTGATCAAGTACAAGAATGAAGAGAGATTCATGAAAGCTGACGACAGAGATGAAGAGAAAGAGATAACTGAGACAGTGAGGGCAAGAACAGGCTTAAGTATGAAGGGACATTCATAATCTGGGTCAAAGTAGCATGACATACTGGGAAGGAGAAGCCAGAGTGAAAATTACCAGCTGGAATATTGTCAAATGGGAAATCAGTTCTTAAAGAAAATATGGCATGTTTTAAAAAAATGGGAGCAGCAGGCAGACTGACACAGTGGAATAATGTGAAAATTTCTGAAAGAGAATGAGGAACCAGAGTGACCATCTGAAGGAGATAACGAGAAAGAAGAGTGGAAAAAGTAGTTGACAGGGTTAGAAGTGCACCCTCCATTAATGCAATCTTTTAAAAATTTACAAATAAGCATGCTTTCCTTCCTTTTCAGATCCCACCATTTCCCTGCATATAGAAAATAAATATTCTGGAGCCAAGCAGGAGTGATTCCTGTGTTGCGCTATACCAGACAGTCCAATGTTCCCACAAAGAACCTTCATCAGTCATAGGGGAAGGTTCTTGTCAGAATTCATCTGACAAGGATACAGTTTCATAAAGACAAGAGATGTCACTTCATAGAGGGATATCACGAGGTTGCACTGTCAAGTTGTCTGAAAAGCGAAGCAGCCCTTTTCTTTTACAATTTGTTTGCAGATTGAGATTCTAAGAACTTTACTACTAAACTGCTTGATTATTAGTTGGCAGTAACTTAACCTGCACACAGTATGCTAAGTAATCTTACATTCTATGATTTTAGGCTGAGAGAGCTAGGGTTTTTCAGCCTGGAGAAGAGAAGGCTCTGGGGAGACGTTATAGCAGCCTTCCAGTATCTGAAAGGGGCCTACAGGAAAGATGGGGAGGGACTCTTTATCAGGGAGCGTAGCAATAGGACGAGGGGCGACGGTTTTAAACTGAACAAGGGTAGATTTAGATTAGATATTAGGAAGAAATTCTTCACTGTGAGGGTGGTGAGACACTGGAACAGGTTGCCCAGAGAAGCTGTGGATGCTCCATGCCTGGAAGTGTTCAAGGCCAGGCTGGATCGGGCTTTGAGCAACGTGGTCTAGCGGAAGGTGTCGCTGCCCGTGGCAGGGGGGTTGGAACTAGATGATCTTCAAGGTCCCTTCCAACTCTAACCATTCTATGATTCTATGATTCTACGATTAACTGAGTTTCAGCAATTTTTTATAAAATGCTCTATTCTGCTCAATAATGTTAATCATATGTTCTATGTTTCATAACTATCTTAATGTTCTTAAACATAACAGCAACTTCAATTGCATTTTCCTGCTAAACCGGTGTGTAACAAAAAGAAATCTGTATAAGGAAGTAAAGATACACATCATACAAACACACCAAGAATATCCCACTGATTACAGTACATTTAATGCACAATATATAACACAACTTTTTTTAAAAAAGAGACAATGTCTTTAAAACACATCCTTTACTATAGAATAAGGTATTCTTTACAGATTTTCATTGGAAATTAAGGAGGAATAATGGATGCCATTGCATCATTAAAAAAATAAAAACAAATCCAAACAAAAAAAAAAAGGGGGGGGGGGAAGTTGAGAATTATATTGTCATTAACATATGTAGAGAAACTACCCATTGCTTCCAACAAGGCAAGGATTGAGTTTAAATGGCAAATGACAACATTATCAGCTTTAGCTGGATTTCTACGCTAGAAGGCTGGAGTGAATGACTGCAGCTCTACAAACAATGTTACACTTGGTTCTGCAATAAGATTATGTATTTCATTGAATTACATTTGCTTATTTAGATTTGGATATATGCATAAAATTAAGCAGAATAGTTAAATCAGTATATTTATTGTGTATCATAGCCGTCGGTAACAATCAAGA
Source organism: Burhinus oedicnemus (assembly GCA_008921705.1). NCBI lineage: Eukaryota > Metazoa > Chordata > Aves > Charadriiformes > Burhinidae > Burhinus > Burhinus oedicnemus. The sequence goes on from VFFE01009035.1 coordinate 822,453, forward strand.
CCATCAGCTTAAAAACCGGTTTGTAACCCAAAGTTATTAGCTAGTTTTCAATTCCATGCTATTAGAAAAAAAGAGGAAGAAATTTGTCTACAACAGAAATCCTTTTTTCCAGGAACCCCGTGGGAGCAAGATAGTGCATTGTTGCTTAGAACATGGCTTTTAAAATTCACTAAGACTGCTGTATATTATGATTGGCTAAGGCATTTGAACCAGCATACAATGAATACAGTTGTAATTTTTGCAGTCACAGGGCAATGAATGTTCCATGTTATTTTGCTTGTTGCTTATATGTAGAGAGCAATTTACGTGGAGAACATTACTGTATCTGTCATGTTCCATCTGAAAGCACTGATGCAGAACTGCTTGGAGACAGCAGCACTGTAGTATTGATGCTCATGGCAGAAGAGATTTAGATACCATGAAAAGTTAATGGTGTTAACTAAAGAATTCTTCAATTCACATCAGCAGAAAGGGAACATTTAAAGGAGGATTAGTTTAAGAATAAATGACAAAAATTCAACACATTGAAATTGTGCAAAGTGCATATTGTAGCAATTATGAAGACTTTTTGATACAGTACTGAAGAGCCAAATTATGGCTGTGCTGTATATTACTGTTCAGCATAGACAACTGCCTTTATATGGGATGACTTCTTATTTTAAGGACTGCTATAAAATTATCTTTGTGCTTTAAACAAACATACTGGAACTGTGCACAGGCACACGCACCTGGAAAAACTCCCAGTTCCTTTTTTAGCCTACACACTTCTCACTCATGCTTAAAGTTTCTCTCCCCACTGTGAATTTATCTTCTCAATTTCTCCTCTGAGGTGGGCAACAGGGGTAAAGCAGGATTAATTTTGCCTCCTCTTCTTTGGGCTAGAGAGAAATGACTGCAATAAGGAATGATAGTTCTGCGATGAGACTGGTAAAGACTATATGGGATCTGGGCAAGGAAGGTAGGTTAATTTGGTGCTGGAGGAAATGGTCTGAAGTGTTCCGTTATCAAAAGTGTTTTAAAAGCTGATAAAGAAAGGGTGGAAGAAATTTTCTATTCTGTCCTGCAGTGGCAGGAAACCTGCCCTTGGGCAGTGAGGACCAGTTAGGAGTGAACTGCTAAGTTCACAAAAGCATGCGTGGGATTGAACCTGTTGTCATGTCACAGTGACCTGCATTCTTTCATGGTGTCAGTCCCACGAAGGAAAGAAGTTCTGACTCTGTGTTGAGTAGGACTGTCATCAATTCACAAATACGTACTGCCTAAGAAAACAGGGTTAATTAAAGACTTGGAACTTAAATATCCTGTTTCTTAGCAAAGTCTACTTAAGATGGTATTCCTGCTCTGCTTTTCTTTGAAAGGATAATGAAATTTGACATGTATGTATTATGATATATATGTATGTATGTACACATGAATGTATATATAAAGTTAGCCAAACTCCAGAATATCAGAATGAGCAGAGTAAGAAAATAAAGAGCATTAACTCTTACCATGAGACAGAATACTCTCTCTAGTTCCTACATTTGAAATGCTGACGAGGATATTTTCTCCTAGCTGTATCAACTAGTTCCCATTAAAGCGTAGCTATTCTCTTTCAAATATCATCATGGGGTTATGTACGTGCCTCTTACAGCTCAAATTTGCTCAGTTTGCAAGTGAAAAACATGGCTGCTTCTATGATTTGGCAGCAGCAAATCTCAACCTGGGACTCCAAAAATCGATCAACATTTTAAAATTTGTCGCCTTCAGTTATAATAGTCTTTCTTCAAATTCTTCTGTTCTTTTTGTGAGATTCATCTTCAAGACAGTCAACAGTGGTTCAGATACTGTACTAGGACCAGGTTTTTTATATATACAGTATAATTCTCAGCCTATGATTTCATATGGTGAGTAACAATATACTTACACAAATAAATTAGATCTATTTTAGACGGTTCCTATTTTGCAATTACTATCTTAAGTATTTGCACGTAAGATTAACTGCCTAGTTTTTACTCCTAGTTTACCTTCTACACCTACAGTTCCTATATTTCTTCCAGAGTTGCCAGTAAGACTCCTAAAAATTATGTATTTATCTCCAAAAATTTTCTGTTACTCTTTTTCTCATTATGTGGTAAAATTGCAACCTTTGCAGAGACACTACACTCGTTTTTCATACCTGTATAAAACCTAACACAAAGCAACTATGAAGCACAGAAACAACAAGGCAACAGAAAAGATATTGCGTGTATCAAGAGGATTTTATACCTTTGGCAAAAAAAAAAAAAGATGGAGGAAAATAATGTGCAAATGTGCTGTGCTTCAGTTGCTTCAAGTAATTAGATGATTTCGTGCATGGTGCCTTTGAATAAAAACAAACAGGAATTTTTTGTATCATCTGTCTGATTTTTGTGACAAATTATCTCCTTGCAAACATTTTTGAGTATTTATTTGGGATGCTCTATGTTGATTAATATTTTTCATTCCATTTGTGTAAAAATCTCAATTAATATTTCATACTTTCTTCTGATTCTTTACTTCTTTGAACTTATTTTTAGATATTTGCCTATTCTCTTATGTGTCTTATCAAATAATTGCGTTCAGCAATCATACCTTGTGAACTTTGGCAGAAAATCATGTTCAACCCAATTATATTTCCTGTACTTTGTGAACATGTTTTTGCAGGTAGTTTTAACCACAAAATACCAACAATGACTACAGTCTGCTACTCCCAACTACAGTAACATGAAAAAATTTCAAAGGGAGTAAATATTATATCAATTTAAGAAAGGCACTCAGGAGGGTGTAAAAGGCACCCACCAGTGGTTGAGTACGCAGTACTTTAAGTACTGTAGTTGAGTAGGGAGCATTTAAATCTATTTTCTTTTGACCTATAAAGACTTCTAAGTGAAGAAAGAACTTTGCGACAGGTACAATCTTTATACATTAATTTTCTGATGCACCAAGTCTTTCCAGAGGATATCAGGGCAAATGTTTCAAGTTAATGGAGGGCATACTGTGGTGATTTGTATCCTCTGACACACACTGAGGACAAGTAGCCATGGGATAACATTTCCTAGAACCTACTGTAGTTAGGCAAAAATATTCAATTTAGCTCTTTTGAAATCCATCACAAAGATGCACAGCAGAATGTATAAATAGCCAGGCTAATAGACAGGCTGGCATAGAAACATCTGTACAGAAGACTGTTCCATTTAACAGTAATTTGTCAAGATAATTGTGTCAAATGCTGTATAACCACAGATGAAGTCAATATTAATAAGACTTCAATCTTTGTTATCAGAATATTAGTAGAGTGCCCTTAGACCTTTATTACTTTTATTTCTGAGGCAGAAGAGAACATTTGTGTTTTGTTCTGTCCTATTTTTGCATTATCCTTGAAATTAATATGATAAAACTATCAAATATTGTGCTCAGAATTCTTTAAAAGAAAAATGATTCCATTCAGGATAACATAAAGAAAACATATTGACAAATAAAAACAAAAAAAAGGACTAAAAAGCACATCCAACTAAAGAAAACTTTCCACTTTTATTTATTAATCTTTGAAAGCAGTTTTAGGAAATATTAGAGGCATGCCTGGAACTTTGAACTACTCAAATCCTAGGAAGAATTGTTCAGAAGTACAGTAATAGTACTGCACAATAAGAAGTGGCAACTGTTCATAGTGATTCTTACCAGGGAGAAACCCTGTACCCAGCTACATACAATGATCTCCAGAGCTTGATAGTGTTTGCCAGGAGCCAAACAGCACAACTTACTTCAACCTGACATGTGTCTAGCCAGTATGACATGACTTGTCCCCTGAACTTCTGCAGTTAAGCATTTCACTGCATCAGTGATTTGATTTGATAGCAAGATGCAAATGTTTCAGTGCCTCATCTTAAATGGGATTAGAAACAAAGAAACCTGTGAATCTCTGTAAATATTTACTTGCACTTAATCTGATTTTTCAGTGTGTAATTAAAATCTTAGGGCTTCAAATTTTATTATGAACATTTCTTAGAGCCTAAACTGGAAAGTAAAACACATCTAATAATAAAGTCTGATTTTTGCAGTAAAAAAACCTACAACCTTCCAAAACTTAATTACTCAAAAAGCTAGTATCAGGTCATTAACAGCACATTTTAAGTAAATCGTGAACTTCTACAGTGCATGTACTGATGCTCAAACTTTGTGCTTGCTGTGTGCATTTATTAGATCTGAAATTTAATTTCTTATAGCATAAAATGTATGGGGAGGTTTCTGTAAGCCTGAAAGAGCTATGTCCATTTCTATGATGGCTGGATGGTTCTATGAATCTTGTTTTTTTCTTTCCATTCCCTAACTTCCTTTTTGTCTGAGCAAGTGAGACTAGAAGCAGATGCAGCAGAGCAGCTAGGAGAAAGGAGGGATGTAGGATAAGGGAAGATACTAAAAAATTATTACACTGGGCAAAATGAGGTTGGTCAGACAATATTGTCCCATACTGACTACTAGAAATTGAGCTAATAGAGTTCACTGTGTTTGTTTGATACTAACTGCCATTCTGGGTAAGTCAGTGCTGCAATGCATTTTCCAGCAGTCATCAAGGTGGCAGAATTAAACTGGACAGGGTATAGGAATACAACTCATAGGAAACAACCTGCCAGGGAAAAGGATGACAAAGACAAAGAAACAGTTTTCCAAGACTACCATGTAAATGGTACCTTACATTTTTCTAGTCAAATGATTATGAATAAGCAGTACATCCTTTCCAGAGGAGTTTTCAGTGCATGTATTCAAAAGCTTCACTGAACTGTTTCTGCATCTGCAGATAAATCATGCTGACATATTTCTCATATTTTTCTGGTTTTGTTAAATTTATCCAAATGTACCACCAGATATAGGTGACTAATGCATATCAATAATTATTGATTCTCACAGACCACACAAAAGCTCTCACAAACATTCACGACAAAACAATGCTGATCAGTGCCAACTTTTCACCTCATGGAATCTCTGCATTCTGTAGCAGGACACTCAAATCAGTACTTAGTCACAAAAAAAATTAATGTAAGTGGCACTTTGGTAACTCAGACAAAAGTAGTTAACTTCTGTATGTAAACATTACACTGACTCCAGCAGAGACATCACCCTGACTTTCTGTCACTGAAATATGACCTAACGGATATGCTTAACCTGCATTCTTCATCACACATACACAAAGCACTATCACCTTCTTCAGCTGGGCAAAAACAAGCTGTTGGAATTACAGCAGAAAATCCAAGGCACAAGTGTGTTTGTTGAGCCATATCTGGGTAAGTATAAGTCTGGCTTGCAAAGTATTGCTGTCACTCTCAGACCCCAGCTTGACGTCCGATGAGCCTTTCACTCAACACCACACCATAAACAGCTCCCCATCACACTCTACCAAAGGCTGTCCCTAAAACAAATGGAAACTAAAACTAACTCTGGAACTGGATGAACCTGAAAAGCTCAGCTCAACAGCACAAACAGGGAACAATATGAATTGCCAGATTTTTTGAATAACAGTAAAATTGAAACTGCCTTGGGTACATCCAAGCACAGCTGCAATAGCTAACTTATTAATGTCTTTTCATTGGCAGCTACATCTAAACAATCTGCCAAAGAAACTTTAACAGCTTCTCTTGTCATAAATGATTCAGCTGAAAGATATACAACCTTGTAAGCCAGGTGGTGAGATGTAAAAGAGGCTATATCCTGCATGGGATACTATTTGTTTTTTTGGTTTTTTTCAGCCTATACAGAGAAGCCCATATCATTGGTTGATGTACATAACTCTTAAGGGCCTGGAAGGCACGGATATTAATATTAGGAAAGGTATTTGTTTCAAACCTACTTGCAAAACTTTGTTAAGAAATTCCCCAAAGGATTAAAACTATCAGCCAAATTCACTGAATATGAGTGAAATGAATATTTTGACTAGGTGTGTTATTAAGCATGTATGGAAAAAATTCCTTCCAATGTCCAACAACAGCTTTGAAAATGCTACAAAATGCACTCTTAAAATTATAATCCTGTCCTGCTTTCAGCATACAGGTTCAAATAAAGGAGGTTTCTGGCTTTTTCTTCACTTAATTTCACCAAAATGACAATGAGACAAAGAAAGGTATAAATGAAGTAACAGCATCACAACTATTGTAATATATTACCGCAGCTAAACTCTTAACTGCTAACAAAACCGAAGTGAGAATAATTTGTTCTTGATTGTAATTTTACTTACTATGGCAATGCCTAAGGGCTACTACAGACTAAATTTGACATCTTTGTTGGTGACATGGATGTTGGGATTGAGTGCACCCTCAGCAAGTTCGCCGATGACACCAAGCTGTGTGGAGTGGTTGACACACTGGAGGGAAGGGATGCCATCCAGAGGGACATAGACAGGCTTGAGAGGTGGGCCCATCCAAACTTCATAAAGTTCAACAAGGCCAAGTGCAAGGTCCTGCACGTGGGTCAGGGCAATCCAATGCACAGATACAGGCTGGGCAGAGAATGGATCGAGAATAGCCCTGAGGAGAGGGACTTGGCGGTGTTGGTGGATGAGAAGCTCCACACGACCTGGCAATGTGCACTTGCTGCCCAGAAGGCCAACTGCATCCTGGGCTGCATCAAAAGAAGCGTGGCCAGCAGGTCGAGGGAGGTGATTCTGTCCCTCTACTCCACTCTCGTGCGACCCCACATGGAATACTGCATCGAGCTCTGGGGTCCCCAACATAAGAAGGACATTGACCTCTTGGAGAGGGTCCAGAGGAGGGCCATGAAGATGATAAGAGGGCTAGAGGACCTGTCCTATGAGGAAAGGCTGAGAGAGTTGGGGTTGTTCAGCCTGGAGAAGAGAAGGCTCCCGGGAGACCTTAGAGCAGCCTTCCAGTATCTGAAAGAGGCCTACAAGAAAGCTGGAGAGAGACTTTTTACAAGGGCATGTAGTGATAGGACGAGGGTTAATGGCTTCAAACTGGAAGAGGGTAGATTTAGAATAGATATTAGGAAGAAATTTTTCGCTATGAGGGTGGTGAAGCACTGTAACAGGCTGCCCAGGGAAGTTGTGGAGGCCCCATCCCTGGAAGTGTTCAAGGCCAGGTTGGATGAGGCTTTCAACAACCAGGTCTAGCGGGAGGTGTCCTTGCCTGTGGCAGAGGGGTTGGAACTAGATGATCTTTAAGGTCCCTTCCAACCTAAACCATTCTATGATTCTATAATTCTAAATGGTAATCCCAAAAGCTAGCCTCTACTAACAGAGAGAAGCAAAAAGACTGTCAAAAAGCCTACAGTCTCAACAGGTAAGACCAGCTTACAGTTGGGGAAAAGGGTACAACACAGCAGGATGCAAGTGCTGTGGCAAATGCCATGCCTAATCCCAAGGTGGAAGAGGTGTTTGTTTGAATTTGCTTTTCATATTTGAGGTTCCTGTGTTTACGTAGGCACAAGAGTTAAAGGAAAAGAGACACTGAAGTAATGAGGAGTGAGAAGAAGAGGTGCACATATAAAAAGACTCAGTGAAAAACACTCATCTCTTTCTGATGTTGTACTATATATGGACCAATCTAATATATTCAGTTTTAAAGTAGCATTTGAAAAGATGTTCAGCCTTGTGGCAGGTAGCAGCCTATAGCAGAAGTAGGCAAGTATTGTGTTCAGTAGCTAATTTAAAGTGCATGCTGAAAGGATAATACATATAAAATTAAAATAGAAAAGAGGCAAATGGCATTAAGGAGAAAAAAAACCCACCCAAGTTTCTTTAAAATACCAGTTTTGATGCCATATTCACTCTGGCCTGTCATACTCAGTCTCGAGTCACTGCTTTTTCTGTCTTTGTCAAAACATGTGACATAATCTTTCCAAGTCCATGGGACATACTAATTTTCCCCTCAGGTACTTTTGATTTGCATTAAGTGAAACAATGCTTACTTTGCTTTCTCTGATGCCTAAATGTGAGTACTGTAACATTTATGAACGGCCATGGAATTTAAAACAAACCAACAGTCTGATCCGAAAGATTTCTTGAGCAGAAATATAAACACGACTATAACCAAATAGGGACCAATAGCCTCGCAATGGTGGGGATGAGCCAATTAATTCACTTGCAGCTTTGAGGAATGGAACATTCAGCTCACTGCATTGAAGAAAGCATTTAAACTCTAGCTCTGTTGATTACCATAGGCAAGACAGTATAACTATGGTAGCAGTCAGTTTCCCCATTTTAGCATGTTAGCTCTACGATCAGCCTTGGCTGCTAAGAGGAGGGAAAGGAATAGCGTAGGAGCCTCTTGGACATTATTGTTTAAAAATATTATATGTGATTTGCAGGACATCCAAATAGGACACTATTTTGCTGTGCCCAACGATGACTCTCTTAGGCCCTCCTTCTTGCCCTCTTGCTTAGTATCAATGGTACCTGACATTATTTTTGAAAAATATATGCTGCAAATCTTTTCATGCCTGTTGTAGGTCCTCCCATACCAATCTGTCCATCATTTCTGCAACTTCCACATTCATCCTGGCACATCAGATAACTCAAGATAAGTTACTGGCTAGTCCTTCTTCCTTGCTGGATAAGTAACACCGAGCTCATGACAGAAGTAAAGTAGCTGGGAAGAAACCAGTCTAGATTTGCTGTCATGTTTTTATTCTTCTCTAAATGAACACAACTCTCACTGTCAACGGGCTGAAAAGGACAATTATAAAAATAGTAAATAAGTCACAGACCATGTGACTTTCAAAAACAAGGCTCTAAAAAATTGTAAGGTATGGGATGAAGTGAGGGTTAACATGGCTACTTTGCTTTCCTATTCTTAGTATAATGCAAAATAGAACAGAAATAAGGGGTTTCATCATGGTTTGGTAACATTTTACTCATACATTTAGTATATATATTGGTGACAGCAACATCTATAAGTAAATGGAAGATGAGGTTATTGCTTTATAACTGGACTAGAAGAAAAGTGGCACTACGGAATTTTTTCTTTCTCCTGTTTTTTCTCTGTGTTTGGTCACAAGCCTGTGCCTTACTCCTGCTGAGTGACAACCACCCATATTTTGGACTCTCTGGAGCATGTTGCCAGAGTGTATTAGAGTCTATCCATGGCCTTGGAAGCAACATGGTGTGGGTTCTCTGTGGCTGCATCTAACCTGTAGTGCAAAGAAGCTCTACAGTGTACCATGTCGCAGGGAGGAGGTGAAGCACATGGGGACCTTTCCCTGCCAACGTACTTATTCTTTTTCCTCCAGAGGGGATGAAAAGGAAATAGTGCTCCCCTGAATCCCTTTTTCAAACACTGCCCTCATTCAGAAAAAGATGCACAAGGGAGCATTGGAAAACACTGGAAGTTCTATAGATCAGAATCAGAGCAGCCATTTATGTGTTTTACCCATTTCCTACAAATTCTTTTATATTTTCAAGTCTTTTCATCTTAAAGCAAATACACACAAGACAGAAAAGATAAGTTTGCCTTGGCTAAGGTTTCACCAAGGTCTTAAGATACTACATTAATAAAATGCATGGTTTGTTTTTCAATGGTATATGCAGGGTAAGAACACATTTTATAATACATCACAGACATCTTAAATCAATGTGACACATTTAAGTTAATTCAGTTCCTTCTATCAGCACAATATCACTAGCTCTAGGTTGCTCTTATTAGCCATTTCCCTATTTCCCGCTTTTGATCCCCAGGGAAAAATTAACAAACCAGTTTGTTTAAACTCTTCTTGAAATATTAGCTCTCCTGTTAACCCAATTGACTCTGAAAACTCATTTGGAAAATAGAAAACATAGAATACATCTGGATGACTATACACTATTGTAACATACGCATATTAGCTACTCCTTCTGTATTGCTTAAGGGACCAAGAGTACATTTATCTTTTATGGAAAGTTCTACCTAGCATTAGAAGTAGCAAAAAATAAATACACTGAACATCATGTAATTCCCAAGGCAAACATTAATCAGTTATGAGAAATATTATGATACAGGTATTTCAGCTTTCTTTTCCTTGCGGGACTCATAAGGCAAATAATCTAAGCCATTGGATTGATTACAGAAAACATTAAACTTATGATGTCAAGATATTTATGATTTGTGCAGCCAGATATTAATTTCCCAATACTTTTAACTCATGTGATTAGCCTTTTGCTATCTACAGAGGTTGAAATGATGGTACCTTTTAAAACTGGAACTTAGCACTTCAGTGAGTAATTTAAAAATGGTATTTTACTAACTGAGGGTTGTGCCAGGACCATAACTTTTCCACTGAGCTATAAGGAACCATTTTTCTTAGTTTATGTGAACATTTCAAACATTTTTCTACATAAAGAACATTCCAAAGAGAACATCTATTGATACCATAGGCATCCAAATATAAATTACTTTGTCCTAACTATGTACTGAAAATTTCAGTCAGCAAATTCCATTGATGCCAACTAAAGCTTTTTTCCCCTGATAAAATTTTTACAGGTTTTGACTTATAATTATTTCCCCAAATATTTTTGTGATTTTTCCCAAGGGAAACATTTTATTTGTTTATATTAAAAATAATAATAATTTTCAATATTTAGAAAGTTTTAGTCTGAAATATTTAAGCATATGCTACCATGTAAAACTTATTTCAGTTATCTTGAAAAATTTCCACCCATATATATTAATCGGCATCAAAATTTTCCAATGTAACACAAGGTACACGAATCTAAATAGTAAGATGTTTCAAACAGCATTCAATAAAAAGCAGCTGTCCTTAAATGAGATCTATATAAATATAGTAATTAATTTAATATTTTGATTCTTTCTATATGCCATAAAATATTGCAGGCATAATAAAAGTTAGGCACAACTGAAAAATACACACAGAGGGGAAAATTTTATTTTCAAAAACATGCAGCCTTTTTTCTAGATTATATCCTCATATAATGAAAAGTTCTGAAACATTAAATGTTTAATTTGGTTTTGCTCCAAACCAGAAAAAAACGTTAAAATGTTTTATAATGCAAAATAGACATCTCTAGAGTTTATCCACTCCACTCATTAACTGTTGTTAAATCAGCGCTATTCATTATGGGTGAGTTTCTTTGTGAAATACAAAAATAAAACTAAAAAGTCTATAACTCCAATCACCAAGTTGTTCAATTGCTCAATTTTGTGAAGAACCATTACTTTTTTTCTTTTGGTTTTGTTCTTATCTTAGTTTTAGACATCTGGCTGTTTTCTGTTTTTCCAGTGGATACTTTCTTTAATGTTTGGGATTTACAACATTATTTTAGTCATAGAAATCAGACTTCACTGGTCATCCAAGCACCAAGATTAGGTGAGACGGATTCCTATTCAAATACTGCATCTTAACTCATAGCTAATTTTGAAAAAAACTTTTTTGTTTTTTGTTCCTGGCCACCGTTCCTTATTTCCACCCTCTTTCCCCATACTATCTGAAATAACCATTCTTCCCCCTCTAGGAAGAGGACATTTTGATAACTATCCACTTCAACAACTGACTCACTTTTAGTGACCTGCACAGGTCCATCTTTCATTGTAAAACTCTTTCCACCTATCACTCTTCCAAATTTGATCCAACCTGCATGAGATTTCGTCCCAGGCTCACCCTTACATGAAAATCGTATTTGAAATCTGTAAAACGAACATAAAGTACCGCCAGAACAGCTCTGTATTTACAGATTAATACATCTAAGCAGGACACTTTTAGTGACAAAAGGTGAAAATCAGTAATTGATTATGGAGAATTTAAGAGGAACATTTTTGAATAAGTAGGAAATACAAGAGTAACCTGAACTAAATTTAGTGAACTAAGATGTTTGGTTTAGCAACTCTTTAATTTTAATCTTTCATACTGATTTCATAAAACCCGAGAGATTTAAATGACATTCACACTCTTCCATCTTTGTTTACATGGAAATCTTCATATACAGAAGGACAAGTGCACATGAGAATGTATATCTGAAATGCGTAACAACATAGATTTTGAGCCTTTTCCTCTTGCAGGAATTGCAAGCAGCAACAGAAAGTGGCATATGAAAGCTTTAATTAAAACAGCGTAGCTTTCCAAGTCAGCATGTATACTTGGAGGCTGTATGTACTGCTCTTTATATGCTAACACAAAACCAAACTAACAGCAAAGATTTGAATTTTAGGTATTGACACCTTTCACCAGCGTTATTAAACTTTGAAACTGTGACCAACATTGGTCAAGTGAGGCCACAGGAAAAAAGGGCTGAGTAGAAGTACCTTGCTGTGGAGTAATATTTGAAGTCTGTATTTGCCACCTGTCCCATGCACAGAGTTCTAGTTCTCTGAATGCTGATCAGATTTGTGGTATCCCTTTCTATTGGGCTGCTGGAAGTATTTAAATCCTAACGAAAAATTACATATAAAAACAGTGAATGAACTATAAAACCCCCAAATCCTGAGCAATCACTGCCCTAAAGTTCAATATTATTACTTTAGGCAATATTATTACCTTATAATAAGGTGTCCTGTTTCATAAGTACAACTAACATACCTGAATTCCTACACATAAGACCTTGTGTTCAGCTGTGTTAAACACACAGAGTCCAAATGAACCCGCTTAGCAAGAATACTCAGACTAGTTTGTAAAACAGATTTCTCTGTGCTATGATTTAATATTCCATTTCATTCAGCTGCGAACTTTACAAGGATTTTTTTTTCCAGTCTACTGATACAAACCAAGAAATTGTGATTCACCTTTTCCCCACAGGAAACAACATCAAACAATGATGATTCTATCCTTGCAATTTTGGATGTATTAAACAGTCTAATTCTATTTAAGACTTTCTGAACTTTAAACAAACAAACAAAAGCAGGATTGATATGCTTTTCACAATTTTAAGAATACTGTGCCATAATACTTATATTAGGAACCATACATATTGTACCACCTTGCCTAATATTAGGTAAATTCCATCATTTTTTAATTCCATACTGACTGGGCCCCAAATGCCCAAGTGCAACGTCAGGCTAATTTGTTAGTTGATATATATTTAACTTTATCTCTAACATTCCTGTTCCACTATTACCTTAATAACATCTTTTTACATCTTGGCTTTTTTCACCTAGCCTTAGCCTTTTTGTTTCCCTGAGTTTGGTCTTCTTTTCCTACTATTTCTTCCACTGCATATATTTCATTCATCTGGATTTGAACTGCCTTTTTAAGCTCTCACAGTCTTCTCACTGATTTTATTCTTGCTGTTTAAGAAAAGCACACCTCTGGCACTGACAGGATGTTATGTAGCCCACAAACTACAGATTTTATACTTCTCCAGTTTTTATTTTGAAGGCTTTTAAAATATTTTCCTTTATTAAAAACAAAAAAAAAAGCTACAACTACCAAAGTTCGGTTTTTAACACAATTTTTCTGTCTGCACTACAACTCTTGCTGTCAGTAGTATGACCAATGACACACCGCTGTAGCAATGAGGGAGGCAATTTTTTTTTAAGGAGGCAATTTTTTTATACTTGTTGCGCTAGGCAACAAGTCTGCAGTGGGAAATGTCTGCTCTTGGGTTTTTATTATAATTTTGTGAGCTTGTGGAGGGTTTTTTTTAACAGAAATTTCTTAGTATACCCCTAAGGAAATGAGAGAAACAGTAATAATACACCAGTATGCAATGTGACTACAATCTATGAATTAAGATGTGATTGCAATTTCCAGTATTTTCCTCTTTACCACCTTTTCTTACTTAAAAAACAAAACAAAAAAAGGTATCTCATCTCAGAACTTCAAGAAATGAAAAGTCTCCAGTGTTGTTTTCTGATGTTATGAATTTTTATTTCCAAAGTTTTATTAGGATCACTCCCTGTAAATTTTTTCTGTATTTCATAACAAACAAACAAAAGAGCTAATCACAAAAACATGATAGAAATCAAAGCTAACAACAATCAAAAAAGCAAAGCACACCAGTAAGTAGCAGTTAAGCCCACACAAGGGTCATGTAGATTGACAAAATCAGCCAACACTGGAAAGCTGAGCTGCCAAAGGAAGGTCTTAGCAGGGAAAAATTTCAAACTGGTACTATTAAATACGTTGTTAAAAAAAAAGAATCTGAAACAAATTCCCAAGGTACACTAAAAATGTAAGTGCCATAAATACTATACCTATGTAAAATGTCACACTGATTAGCTCTAGTTGGCCACTAGTATCAAAAAAAACCAACCTATTTTACAACACAATACTTATTAAAGAATGGTTACTAGGTTTCTTCTTGTAAAGACGCCTGATAGTTGTTACTTCTGTTATAAACATACCTACACAACATACATAAAAGGTCCATTTAAGTCATAAAGACTAGACAGACTATAAACAAGTGTAGAACTTGGCTGAGTGATTCTAATTACTTTGTGAAGCAGAAGTGAATTTGAAGTAATTGTCTGAAAGCCGTACTATAAATGCCAGTTATCAAAATTAATACAAATTCTCTAAATATTGAAAACGTAGATTAACTGTAATGTAGGTGTGAGAGTTATAAGAAACTCATGCTGTGCCTAGCTACAGAATGGAACTACTGACATTACTTTTTACTCTTTATGCTGTATGTTGAATATATTTAAGTCAGGGAATTCTTATTGTTCATTGCAAGTCTAACTCCATTTATTTAAAAACAAACTATCCGTATGCACTCAATAGCAGCAGTACTGCAGGTTATAGTATCAAACCCAGGGCCTGATCCTGTATTAGACATAAAGAAGAGGGAAGGAAAAGTAAAACAAACTTGTAAATAGCAATCATGCTTTTCTAGGTGCCACTAAAATTAACCGCACAGTTTTTATGGTTTTACTGTTACATGAAAGAAACTCTTTCTACTAAATTGACCACTGTACATCTGAAATTTACTTTTTGGCACAGAGATTAAAAAATAGAGGTCAAAGATGTTCAGCTACTATCTTCTCACAACTGTTTATCAAAATTATCTGAATGAGCCTTTCTACCTTCTAAGGCAGAGAGCTGTGAATATTCCTTGTGTTCTGCAGCCTACCATAAAAAAATCAATGTCTCTTACATACCTCTTATCTTCTGATGATCTTGTTCATCAGGCTACTTTAGAGATACTTGCAAGCCCGCAAATTGCTAGCTAGTTTGAAATTTTCCATAATGAGTTCTCCATCCCTAGTTCAAAGTAAATCCGGTACTCAGGATTAGGGAGGGAATGATTTGACTAGTGTGCGTGCAAGGTAATTATTTCTTTTCTAAAAGTTTAACCTCGAGCTTTCAATTTAACATTATTTAGATTAAATCATCAGCATTAAATATATGGATATTACAACCTGCAAAACCGTGAGGAATATAGCTTTAGCACTGAAAAAGCATGCTGTACTTCATTAGACTTTTAGGTGCTTGGATCCATTGTGTGACAAGAAAGCGGCTATTTGACATAAATAGTGTGTTCAGGACCTTTATCAGGAGCAACTAAAAAATGATGTGAAAGGATTGCAGTGTTCTGCCAAAGGAGAACATGGAACACCATGGGTTGTCTGGCTATTGCATAATCCTCCGCATTGGCCACACTGAGGGGAATAATGCAAAATTAGCTAAATCTTAGCTTTTGTGTCACCTGAAACTTTGGGTCCCCTCACGTCAGCTAATGCACTGTAAGATGATGTAACCAAAGACACTTAGAACTACCTTTTTTCAGCATCACACTGGTGCAGTGAAAGCATTTTGAGCACGGTTCATGTTCAAAAGTGGGGTGAAAAGAGTAGGCATAACCAACTGCGTGCTTATTCTTGAGGCACACTAGGAGGCATATATTTCTTCTGTGATAAAATATCAATGAACTATGTTATTCTGCATTTAGAGTCAGATAAAACACTATAACAACTTTTCAGCAGGTATTCACTGAAACCTAAAGAAGAATTCACTTCAGATAAGCCCATGCTGCTTTTGTGTTCCCTTCCCTTAATCATTAGAGTGATTTTACCTAATTTAAATGGGACATCACAGAAAAATGTTAAGAGTCTTGAATACTTGTGTACCTGCATGTCACTGTACATGAAAGGAAACTTAAAGGAGGAAAAAATCCTCGCTAATCACCCAACATAGAAGTAAATTGAAAGAATCATGCCAAGATCTGACTTCACAGCAGTAAGACAATGCATCTCATCATTTCATGAGAACAAAATGAGAGAACGTTGAACTCTGCACCCAATTAATATTTTGAAGGGTAGGCAAACAGAAGAATTTCTAAGGCAAGAAAAACATGGGCCACAAGTGGTAGAATTTCATATTAGTCTTCATTTTCATTCTTCAAGTCGTGTGCCACTTCTTCCTACTACTGCTTTCTGTTTGTGAAAGATTGTTTTATGCAGAGTAACTTAGATTCTTTTCAATATGTCAGATTCAGTGACAGCTATGATAGCCAATGAGAGATCATATGGGCAGCTCAAAGCAATGCAGGGTGGAAAGTACTTGCAATCTGGTCCAGCATCCTTTCAGATACTTTCAGAGAGGTAGGGAGGATGGCTGACCAGCAGCATCAGTTTTATGAGAACGTTTGAATATATGTCCTGTTGTTGCCATAGGGTATGCCATACATCAGCCTCACGTAAACTGAGAACATACAAAATGAGAGGTCCAAACTCACTAATGACTTTCAATAATACTGGCTCCAAGTTTATGAAACTGGCCATTTGTGATGAATTTTAATTGACATTAGTTTGACCATGATCTGGCATCCATTAGTAAAGAACACACCAGGGAGAGAAAAAAAGCCAGCATATGACTGAAAATTTGCAGAATTGTTTTTACAACCCTAACATTAACATTGCTCCAAAATATAACACTTTCCTCAGAGAATTAATCAACATAGAAATAAATCATTTAGCTTAATTGAAACAGCAAATTCTATTCTAATATCAAACTTTTCTACAGTCAAGAAAGAGGAAGAACAGGAAACATGAAAAAACAACTTGCTTTCCAACATGGCCACAGTCTGGAATTCTACTGGCTTACTTGCTCAGTTACACATGGGGAATGATCCCCTCATGGTTTTAAATGGTATAGTGGAACTGAAAGAGTCCGTCGGGTTTATACTGTGGCAGAAATTATGATACCGAACCTGAAAGATGTATGCATTACTTAGCTAAAACATAAAGTTAAGTACAGTATATTAATCTCTGCTGACTCAAAAGCCAATATACTGTATTCCTTGGCATTCCCAATGCTCCACAGGGACTACAGAATTAGCTCTTCTCATCAGCAACTGTCACTTGTTGTAAGCAATATGGAGCACATGCAGTTATGAAAGAAAGCAATGACTTCATTTTTTTTTCTGATTATCTCATTGATAAAATTGTCTGTTAAAGTATTGAATTATGATAATGTCAAATAAAGAACCTATTCTGATTACAGAGCGAGTTTGTATGGCTAGTAGCCACTCTACCACCTAATTTTACAGGAGAGTTAGCTGTTATCTACATAGCAGAGACTCCAGGTATTAAGGCGTAGGAGAAGCAGGGTGCTCCATTAGTGTAGCCATATGCCTTCCAGGATTCATGCTCACCTTGATGTTTCCAGCCAGCACTGCAGACTCTAGCATCACTCCATGTTATGAACACAATGTAAATGCCCAGTTATCTGCCCCCGGGTCCATAAAATACTTGAGTAAGAGCCTAGAACTTCACAGAAATACTGTATCTCATAAGCTAAGCATTTATTTATGCACTTGCCAAACCACAGCTGGACCTTCAGACTGAATCTTGGAAGATAATTAATTTCAATGTTTTCACACAGCATGGTTGAGTTGACAGTCTCAGCTGTCCCAGCTTACTTGCTACTTTCCTGAGTAGAACTTCATTTAAGTACAGACTGAGGAACTGGTACAATTTAAAGATTTCCCAATTTTTCTCAAAATACAACACAAAACCTGACTAAAGATTAGGTGGAAAAAGACATGGATATAATTGACTTTTTTTAATTACTTTGAGCTCAGTTTTCTACCATGAAGTCAATTTTTCTATTATCAGATTTATCGTTAACTTCACTGGCAGCAAGAATATGCTCCTTTATGTATAAGTGATACCAATGAGGTTAGCCAACACAGGATTGCACACAAAAATAGTTGTTGAAGACATTAAATAATGCAGTAGTAACACCATCATATATTGATTTGGGATAAAGAAATTTGCTTGGGAAAAAAAACCCTATCTCAAAAAATGCAATGAAACTAGAAAAGGAGTATGATACACATTCTAAAAATATGTACTTTGCCATTCAGTTTTCTAAATGTAAGCCCAAATGCTTTGTCTTCAGGCTTAATTTTAGCTCCATTCTACTACAGGTAAGTCTTCTGCAAATTCTAGCCTGAGGGTATACTTTTTTTCCTTTGTGTTTAATGCTGTTTGAAGCTGCCTGAGTGGAACTTGTGAAACTCCCAGCATCACAAGAGAGGTTTGTGTTTTCCATTTAACCCCTGAGTTCTAACTTCTGCTCACAAATTGTCTGAGCAATATGCTACATGCAGCATTTTCCACATGCTGATATGGATGTTGGGCTCCATTCAAATAAAAGTGGAACATGTTTATTGTTTCCACTTCGACCCTGATATTTTTGACCATAAAAGCTGTACCTGAATGTCTTGGAAAGTGGGGAGGATCTAGATAATACTTCCAACACTTTTTTTCAGTAAGAACATAAGATCAACGCGAGAAAGAAAACAGACCAACAAAGAATGTGCCAACAACCATAAGAAGAAAAGATCTAAATTACATGGGTAGATATTTGGCAAAGACTACAGCGGTTTATTTTTATAGACAAAGTAAAAGCCTTATATAAACAGGGGAGGAACCGGATGTACTAGCTTTAAGGCTTTATTCAAAGAACTTACACCTGAAGTTAATATATTTTTAGGACTGATAAAACAAATGTAATTTAGAGTGCTCAGTGTGCTAAATCTACTTGGCATGCTCTACAGCTTCCTCTTTGCTGCTGTAAGATTCGCTGCCTATAGCTTTTGGCAGTCCCAACAGAGCTAGCTCTTTCCACTAACAAAATACAAAATGCAAAATTAATAAAAGGACCCTTTGAAACTGACAAAAGTGCCTCAGGCAAACTATCTGCCCAGCAGCTGGTTAAAATTTAATCAGTTATTTTTTTCCAGTCCTGTATATCTTTTGTATGGAGCTCCCTAGACTGAGTGTGGTCAAAGTTTGTTAGAAAGAAATAATAGATAAGTCTTTCTCTTTCAGTAAATTAGTTGCAGAGCTAATTTATTTCTGGGTTTTATTGACAAATTAAACTAATTTTTTTGGTCTCCTCAAAAGCATCTGACAGATTTTATTTAAGTATAAGAAAATTAACACGTAAAAACTGATTTGCATACGACGAAGCTGTGATGCTTTTTATCATGTGCTGTTACTTTAAAACATAAATATTTTTTATGGAGGTGGATTTTAGCAGCCATGCTGTTTTAAGCGTTATGCTACCTGTTACCGATGAGGAACATAGATTCACTGAGTAGTCAAATGCGAAGTATAGTGTCGCTTTTCAGTTCATTTAGTTAGCTTACTTAAAGACTGTTCCCAAGCATTCAAGTGAATAGGAGGGCTTTTCTTGAACCTTGGAGTACTTTAAGAGTAGACCTGCATATGCAGATCAGCTTCCTTTCTAGCATCAGTCTCATCTTTGAAATCTTAGGTTAGATCTTCAAAAGTAACTACATGCAAAAAGTGTTTTGCATAGTTTAGGTAAACTTTAATTTCAGGAATATATTTCCATGCACTAGACTGAGCATATAAAAATTTACATCTGTTTGAATATAACTTTCAGCTGCAGAAATTGTAGTGGACAGTATTTTTTAAGAACTTCCAATAAGCTCTAACACTCTATTAGCATAGGTTTTGTCATAACACTCAGGAACTGTAGGCTTAGAAAAGGATTCCATTGCGTTTCGTTTATTATGGTCACACCATCAGAGTGGAAGTTTCCCCAGAATGCTTAAAATAGAGAGAGGAAGTCTGGTCTAGGAAGCAAAAAAGTAAGCATGAGAAGCATGGGCCCAAGCAACTGTATAATCTAAATATTTTAAAAAATTTTTATTATTTTTGACATCATAATAAAGGACAGCTTTAAAAAGGGACCTGAAGAATGAAACAAGATTAAAAAGTAAGCCTCTGAATCTATGCACATATTTCCAATGTTTTTAATAGCATCTGTTTTTTTCCTCTTTTTCTTATTTAAATATAGCCTTCATGGGGATATTTAAAATTGTTTTTCTTTTGTAAAACTTTTCATATTTCTGCATTTCCACTGCTGTTTTCTACTAGAAGTGTTCGCTACCTTTACACTTATTATGAGACTTCACAGGACTTCAGGGAAGTCTTTTAGGTGACTTACTAATCTCAACATCCCCACCAAGTTTATTATGAGTTCATACCTTTATCTAAAACAGGATCATCCTTCTATAACTCTCCGAAAAAAATTATTTGGTCTTAATTGTATAGCCATTCTTATGAATCACCTTTCTGTTATCGCTCATCATGCCACAGCAGATACTTACTGTATGCAAGAACTATTTATTCTCTTAAAACAGGAAGAAAAATCAGGCTCAAGAAGAATCTAAAAGATGCACAGACATTCTGTAGGCTCTTTCAGGTTATTGCCTTGACATATTGATAGTCACAATATATAGATAAGAAGATAAATTTTTCTTTTGGACGTATTTTTCCACAGACTTTGAAGATTTTTGTTACATGAATTTAAGTAACAGCAAAAGGATAAACTTTAAAGATTAACTCAGGTTATGAGAGATGTTTTGTTAATTCAGCGGTATCATTAACACATATAACCAGATGTAGGATATAAGCTACATCTTTTTAATTTGTTTCTTTGAATTACAACTAGAAGTCTACCCAAAATATGGAATTCGTGGTAATTTTTCTTTGGTATACCACCTGCTGGCAAATCAAACATGGACTTTTTTTTAACAATTCATAGTATCATAGTGGTGTCAAGTCATATTCACAGAGCAGAGTAAGGAATATAACCCCAGTGTAAAATGGATTCCATGAAATCTAATGTCCAACAACCTCTCTAACTGTGATGACATCCCTCTGTGCCCCAGCAGGCCTTGATGCATAGGAGCTCACACGTAGTTATAAATTCAGTCCAATGATCATCTGCTGCCAGGATCAGTCGCCTGGTGTCTAGTAGGCTTTATGTATTTGCATTTTGTAATTCCTTTTTTTTCCTGAAT
Source organism: Burhinus oedicnemus (assembly GCA_008921705.1). Taxonomy (NCBI): domain Eukaryota; kingdom Metazoa; phylum Chordata; class Aves; order Charadriiformes; family Burhinidae; genus Burhinus; species Burhinus oedicnemus. Next base: position 843,667 of record VFFE01009035.1, read on the forward strand.
TTTCATTTCCAGGAATAAAAAAAAAGTATAAGAGTGCTCATGTCTTTAAATCCTGCTGAACAACTTGGTATTCAGTAAATCCATGGTACCAGTAGCTAGCTTATTAAAGTCACCCCTATATATTTACCCTGATGTTCTTGCAGTAGTAACTAGTAAGTTGGTTCAGTAACATTGTGCTATGTAAGACACTGCCTCAGGCTCTGCAACGAGCCCAGAAAGCCCAAGGCAGGCCCCAACTACACCTACACATAAACAGATTCAGTTTCATGTGGAAAAGATTTCGAGCTATTTACCTTGAGCATATCATACGTCTTTCCCTAAATAACCAAGATAATATGGTGAACAAAACCTCCAAGCACAGCCTACTTACAGGTAAGGATTTTGACAAATTATTTTCTTCATAATCTTAATGTCTAGTCTTTAATGATATGGCTCTCTACTTATTTTTAATAAAATCAAATGTCATTAATTGCAATTTGCAAAGTTCTCTCTTCATGCTTTAAATCTAGCAATGCAAAAATAAGAATATGAATACTAAAGCATCATAAGAAAAGTTAAATAAACCTGCATTTAACTAACAGAAATAAACCAAAACCACAAACTACATTTTAGTTGAATATTCATCCAAAGAAATAAATTCCTTTTATCACAACAATTCTGTTTTGTTTATCCACCTCTCCTGGTATGCTCTGTATTTGTTTATAGTACAATGTTACTCACTCTTCCATTACTATTCTATTATTAATAACGTAAAATGGTGTTGCATTACTAGAAAGCATCCACCAATGTAATATACAGCCCCTAATGCTGATGCTGATATCTTGATGATATCTAATTGAGGACAAACTCTAGGCCTTTTGTGCTCCTACAAATGGATGACCAGAATTCCATACTGCATTTTTGCTTAGCTCAGGAAATTGTGCTAGCAGCTCTGATATGAACACCTACCTCCACCTGTGCTTAGATTCACAGCCATAGCACTGCTATTTTATGTATCCTACAGACTGAGGGGCTGCTCACAGTAACTTGTTCTTGTGTTCTTGTGTTTCTGTGGCTCAGTCAGGTATGTTCTGTTGGCTTTCTGGGGTTCACTGATTATGCAATTTACAAATAAGCAGTAATCATTGTGACACCAGTGCGAATATATCAACTTTCACATGCATGTATCTTTACAAATGACTGAAAAGAAATGTGAAACATTTACAGACAGCAATGATAAGAGTCTGATTCAGGCAGAAGTGCAAGTAGACAGTCTTATTCCAATCCATAAATAGTGGACCTACAGTTGGGATTGTAGTTTTTACCTATTTCTCATAGCTCATGAACTCTGGAATTCCTCAAGAAGCTCACCAGTTCCACAAGAAAATTATGGAACAATCATAAACAAGCAATGCATAAGAACCAAGGGACATATTTAAGGTAAATATGAGATGTATACATATATATACAAGGTTACTTCAGGGTAAATACAAGGCCGGGTACAGCTATTTTTACATTCTTTGACAACTTACGAAATCCATAGCCTAAAAGTGGGCTCACCAGCATACAGAACGGAAAGCTAGATAAATTATTCTTAGGAGACAACAAAAGGCATATCTTCCTGATAGAGCAGCATTTGGAATATTCATCTGACATGCAAAGTATCCTGGTTCAAGTGCCTTTTCAGGTTCTGAGGACACTTCTCTGGATAGCCATTAGGAGATGAAAGAAATAAGTTCATTTCCCTCTCTCTATAATTACGTGAAGTATAACAAGTTATAAAGCAGTGAATGGGAGAATTCCCAACTAGAAAATTCTTTTTCAGATTATCTGCTAGCACAAACTCTTGCATGGGGAGCGCTCTTCAGATAAAAGGGAAGAACCATCATGTTCCTCTCAGATTTGCACTGTGTAAGCCCCAGGTCAGTATGAATCTTGAATAAATCCTTACCTTAATTGGACCCCTCAGGAAAGACAGGTAGAGGATCACTTTACTGTGAATTGTAATAGGATCTGTGAAAAGATCTATAAGAGGTGTTGGCAGTCTTTATGTGTTCTTGATGGCCCACAGAGACCTATCTAACTATTGCAGTTCAGCATTCTATGCTTTTACCAAAGAATGCCTTACCTGCCAAATTGCCTTCCCTATTGCACTCTTAGACTGTCCAGAGCTTTGTGGATTCCTTTTTTTTTTTTTATTTTAGTGCTGTTAGCACTTAGGACATGCCTAAGGGTATTGTAACTTTGCCTGAAAAACACCTTTACAGACCTTTCTATCTGTTCAGAAATCTTGAGTTAGATGAGTTTTAGTATCACCCAAAAGCAGACATGCCAGGGAGAGGAGATACCTATGTTGTGGTTCCAAGAATTTATGCTCTGATTTCACCACTACAGTAACCAGTGTATCTATCACGTGAACTCTTTGGTGCTTACTACAGAAAATGCATTGCTTGATTCTTCTATGATATGAGCAGGGCTGCTAATATGAGCTGCAGTGAAAAGAGCAGAGCAAGACCACAATTTCCTCTCTATGAGTAACAAGAACTTAAATTTGTATGAGTAGTTCTAACTGATAGGATGAAGATAATAAAGAAGACATCAGATATTCTGCTCAGAAATACCCAAACACACTGATCCTCTAAAATGTCCTTTCCCTTCTCTTTCTTTTACAAAATGAGATTCTAATTCAGGTGGGCAGAAAGTCTCTCCCTGCTGGTAGTAACTTCTCTCTCTTCCAGGTTCCAGAAGAACTGTAGGAATTTACTTTAGGGTAAATACAAGTTCAAGGACAGTTATATACAGAATAGATATGCCTACAGTATAAATTTTACCTGAGCCTCTTTAGATATTTTCCTTGCTTTCCAGCATGAATAAGGATGAAAAAATGCAGAGTTATATGTAGATCCTATGGGGAGGACAGGGAAGGGACTTTGTACTATGTATAAGAATCTAAACAGGACTCACACTTCTGTTTAGTATCACAGCTCTCACTCTTAAAAAACCTGTGGGAAACCTTCCAAACTCAATAATTATTTGGGACTTATTGATCTCCTCCTTTAAACTATCAAAAAACATCCATATGAAAACTCAAGTAAATAGTAGTAGACTTACAGCCAAATAGCACTAAGTACTTATACACCAATAGTAGAGTAACCCAGCTGCATATCAAGACAGTAAAAAAGCTCAGTTTTACCCACTACCCCTATCCATTTTATTCTTTATCCAAGGTCACCAGGCTTGGAAGGTAAAAGATTGAATATTCATCTAAGAGTTGAATAGACTGAGAAAAATAGTATTAAAATGCTTAAAAGTGTAACGATAGCCTTGATGACTGCATTATTCTGCACTATACAAGAAAGGTTTAAAACCTGGTGGTAAACCTCTCAGATCACAAGGTTTAATGATAAGATAATTAAGATAAAGAGTGTCAGGTTACCAAGTAAATTAATTTGATCTGTGATTAATTTGAGGAAGGTGGAGATTTGAGAGACAGATTAAATATACTAAATGAGTGTCTGATTAGGAAGAAAATATGTAATAGAGTACTTTCAGAAGAATAAGAACATAACTAAAGACAGAATATAGGTACATTGTGCTGGAAGTAAGTTATGTATGCTGGAGGGTCAATTACAAATTAGATCAAACCCAAAAGCTCAAATCTGAACTTTTCAGGTCAGACTCAATCTACAGTCCTGAATTCAGTAATCCACTACTTGTTCCAAGTACCTTACACATTGATGATGGAATACCCTGAAATCAGAGGGATGGTTTTCCTATGCATTCTTATAAAACCAGCTAGTAAAAAGGCAGAAATCCTCACATCCTTGCCATCCGTGAATTTTTATGAAAATTCATTTCTCATTTACACAGACTCGGATTCTATCAGCATTGATATATATAGAGAGTTGAAACTGTTTTCTCAGTAATGATATTAAAAGTAGTAGGGATGTGTAAAGGGCAGCAGTCACTTTGGAGTTAAGTGACAAAATCTGAAATTGAAAGAGGAGAGAATTTTAGGCTCTCATTAACCATCACCTTTAATTAAGGAGATTCTGTAAAGATATATCTAAAGTTAAATGCTTTGCAAATCCTATTGATTCCCATAAATAAACCTACTATATAGAAAACACATTGTAAGTTACCGAGTTACAGAATTATACATCCTGTTTGGTATTTTACTTGGGTTTCATATTATATGTATAAATAGCTTAGACGTGTATTCATATATCAGCTAAAATTAGTAATACAGTAATTTAAATGTAGGGAGCATTAAAATAAAAATCAAAGAATATAAAATAGCCTTAATCTTTATACTGTAGCAGCATTATCCAAGCTCGTCTCAGTAGGCACCATGACATCGCCTAAGAGTTGTATATAGTACATAACAAACTACTGGAGCTTTTATTTTGCCAGAAACTGTAGATATTTGTTTTTATTAGCGTATCTGAGGTATACTAACTTTGTGCCTGTAGTGCAAAAAAGACAGGTATTTAAGTAACCGTCTAAAAGTATAATTATGGACAATTTGCATATCTTTCATGGTTCTCTCTTTTGTAAAAAGATGCTGCAACAGTGATTGTATGAATTTCTACACATTTGCCATGTGTGTTTTCTGATTCTAGGTTTTAAACTATCAAATTGAAAGTGGACATGTAGGTCTATCAATTATATTCAGAGAAAACAAAAAAGGGGGGTCAGAGCTCTTGGGTTCTACATAAAATTTATATCCAGCTAACATTTCTGAAAGAGCTTCATTCACAAAGGTTCCACTTCTGTAAATCTATGGGGAAAAATACTTTCTTCCCATTGTTCCCCCAAATTCCACCAATTTCCCACTCCTGAACCCATGTCCTGCTCCCTAAATTAATTTAGTCTACTACCACCCCTTGATTAAGACATAACACTCTCTGAACTACAGACAGAGGTAGGTAGGCATCACAGTGGCCTTACCTCCTGACTTCCGGCCCACTCTCTTGTGTTTGCTGGAAAACCTATGTTTACAAAAACAACCTGGATCTACTTCCACATGCAGCCAACTGTCAGGATTAATCATTTTCCTTTCAAGAATAAATTCCAAAATCAATGACTAGGCATTGTGAAAGACTACAGGACCTTTAGCTGTGGGACATGTTCAGATGCGTTTTTGAATGAGTATGATATATACAGCAGTTTGGAGCTAAGAAAGCAAGCATTTGAGACCATACAAATGGAGTTTTAGAAAATGCCTGATGTTTTCAACATCAGCTCAGCAATCACTTGAGAAAAAAATCCATATGAAATTCTTCAAATGCTTTGTATCATTATCAGACCATTATACTGGCTGACAGTGCAAGATCAACAATTTTCCTGCCTGAAAACAGAAAGCATTGTAGATGTTCTCCCTAGGACCCTGGATCTTTTTCAGATACTGACTTCAGTGCATCTTATCACTGAAAGACACTGGAAGGGAAAGGGATTTGTACCAGCTGTGCTTTGAGCTTTCTGAGAAAGGTTTTGAGACATAATGACATCTGTAGAGGGAGGAATGCAAAAGTGCCCATATAGTTTGTGTCTGAACCAACAAGCAGCACATGGCAGGATTTGGAAATCAGTGATCTCTTGGGAAATTAACTGTAGGTCTTAAGTCATAAATCAGAGGTGTTTAAAAAATCTTTAATTGGAATTTTTTTCATGCAAAAATGTTGTTTGGGGCAAAATTATTTTAATGATATACTATCTCCTATGGAAAAACTGTAAACTTAGAGGGTTTTGGGGTTGGGGGGGCGGTGTGTGTTTATGTTCCACAATTAAAATCTATGTAAATATTTTAAATTTTAAAAATCACATTCCAAAGTGAATATATTTGTTGCAGAATTAAAAGAAACTAAAGAAAATTGTTTTGTTCTGGAGTTGAATGATAGTAAATGATAGTATGATAGTGAATGACAGTAAATTTCAACTGTGGCACATACAGGACAACCAGGTGATCAGGCCCAGTTAGCATGGATTTATGAAAGGCAAGTGCTGCTTGACAAACATGATCTCCTTCTATGATAAGGTGACCCACTTAGTGGATGAAGGAAAGTCTGTGGAGGATGTTTATCTGGACTTTAGTAAAGACTTTGAGACCATTTCCCAGAGCATTCTCCTGGAGAAACTGGCTGCTCATGACTTGGATGGGTGTACTCTTCGCTGGGTAAAAAACTGGGTGGCTGGGCTGAAAAGAGTAGTGGTGATGGAGTTAAATCCAGTTGGTGGCCAGTCACAAGTGGTGTTCCCCAGGGCTCAGTATTGGGGCTGGTTCTGTTTAATATCTTTATCAACAACCTGGACGAGGCACTCAAGTGCACCCTCAGTTAAGTCTGCAGATGACACAGAGTTGGGCAGGAGTGTTGATCTGCTTGAGGGTAGGAAGGCTCTACAGAGGGATCTGAATAGGCTGTATCAATGGGATGAGGCCAACGGTATGAGATTCAACAAGGAAAAGTGCCGGGTCCTGCACAACCCCATGCAGCGCTACAGGCTCAGGGAAGAGTGGCTGGCAGAAAAAGACCTGGGAGTGTTAATCGACAGCCAGCTGAATATGAGCCAGCAGTGTACCCAGGTGGCCAAGAAGGCCAACAGCATCCTGGCTTGTATCAGGAATAGTGTGGCCAGCAGGACTAAGGAAGTGATTGTCCCCCTGTACTCAGCACTGGTGAGGCCACACCTCGAATACTGTGTTCCGTTTTGGGCCTCTCACTATAAGAAACACATTGAGGTGCTGGAGCATGTCCAGAAAAGGGCAACCAAGCTGGTGAAGGGTCTAGAGCACAAGTCTTATGAGGAGCAGCTGAGGGAACTATGATTGTTTAGCCTGGAAGAAAGGAGGCTCAGGGGACACCTTATCACTCTCTACAACTGCCTGAAAGGACGTTGTAGAAAGGTGGGGGTTGGTCTCTTCTCCCAAGTAACAAGTGATAGGACAAGAGGAAATGCCTTCAACCTGAGCCAGGGGAGGTTTAGATTGGATATTAGGAAAAAATTCTTCACCGAAAGGGTTGTCAAGCATTGGAACTGGCTGGCCAGGGAAGTGGTTGAGTCACTATCACTGGAGGTATTTAAAAGACAGGTAGACGTGGTGCTGAGGGACATGGTTTAGTGGTGGTTTTGGCAGTGTTTGGTCCCTTCCAACCTAGACGATTCTATGATTCTATGATTCTATAAATAAAAACATTAATGTCACTCAAAAGTGTAAGTCTGGAACTATAGTCATTTGAAAGCTACTGAGACGGGGATGATATAAGAATTTGACATTGAAAATACCACTATATGTATTTCTCAAAACTGACTGTAACTTACCCCTTCCTTTTGGGGTTTTTTTGGTTGTTTTTTGTTGTTGTTGTTCTGTTTTTAATTTTTTGTTCTATTGCAACAGATTGAACCAGTATTATTCATCGGAATCCACTAGTTGCCTAATATGAGCATCTCACAAACCTTTTCATGCTTTCTACAGCACACATTAGAGCTTCTGACAACATTACTTGTATGCAATTTAGAATCTTTCCTTTTCCCTGCAAGATTAAAAGTTACTAGTTTAAACAGGTGCGCAGTATTCTTCTGAGTTGATTCATTTCTTCATTGCTCTCTCATTCTAGATGCCCATCAAAATCTAGATTTGGGATAAAATTACAAAATGGAACAGACTGTACGTAGATGTTAGAGGATCTGATGGACCACTTACAGATTTTCATAGCTAGACATTTATTTTGACTTACCGGGTTCATGTTGCTCTCCAGAGTAACAGTATGACTGACATAAAAACAAAAACTCGCCTTTCTGATTACAGAGCTTAAGACAATCACAAATACATTAGCATGGGAAAGTGTTATCATGTCACAGACCAGGTTTCAGAGCCAAGAACATCGCAAAATCTTTCCTGTGGGTGGATAATCTCCTTACTGCCTATCAAATAATGAACAGGGAAGACTAAAGGTGATCTCAACTTGAATTAGGTAACAAATACCTACTATGTTATTTATCTTTTGCTTCTACTGCTGAGATCCCTGGCACCAAAACCCACAGAGTTTTAAACTAGGAAACTATCTGTCAACAGAGGAATCATAGACCCCATAGGTATACTTACTGACAACTGCCCTAACAAAGTACGGCTTTTATTTCTCTCAAAGATGATAAATTAATGAGCACAATTCAAACACATTGGTCAGAAGTTTTAAATGCGCTATATGGAGACTTTTAAAGGAAGGGACATTGTTGTAGTGCACACACAAAGATTTTCTAATCTCCTTATGCATTCTTCCATTGATGGGATTACAGGCCAGTTTTACCACCACCGTGAGATGAAAGCAGTTGATATTATCACAGTAAGTTACAAACCAGAAGGCTCTGCCTTCACTTAAAATAGTGGTGTATAAGAATGGCTATCAGAAATAAACTAACCCTCCTTCTGACCACCACAAGACCACCACATCTTAGTTGAATACAGTTAGACACCTGTCTAAATGAGGCAGGTCAACACATTCTCTACCCTAACTCAAGGGCATCCCCAGGACTTGACCACCCACACATATGCACCTAAACATACTTATGTTTGAGTGAAAAGGTGAAAGCATATTTGAAAATTCATTTTGTCTTCCAATTCAGACTACTTATGCCTCAACATTAATGACTGAAATTCTGAAACAGGTTTGGAAGCATAATCCTCCACCTGTATCAGCTTCCATTTTGGAAAGCATACAGCTACAGTGGCTGTGCTGTGCAGATCTGGTATATTTTGACAAATCTGGGAATCTCAAAGCTCAAGAAAATCTTGTCTGCTTGACTTGCATCTTTTATGACTTCAAAATGAGTAGCTTGTGGTTATTGAAAGGTTGGCCCCATTTCACCCAAAATATTAGAAATATTTAATGAATCCTATGAAAAGCAACGAGTTTGTTAAATGCAGAATCAGGAGGAGACCAGTGATGTGAAGCTTGGGGTAATACCTTTCCTGATAGGAGTGGAGCTACAATAAAAGATTTCTGCCCACAGTCTAAACTAATGTTACTAACTGTGAGGAAGGGCATTAGCATGTAAGCTAATTGTGTTTCACCCAGCTTTTTGAAAAAGATCAGATACCTGTTTTACAGACAATTATATTGAGGTACAAAAAGAACAACTGTCAAGTGTGGCAGAGAAGGATATATTAATAGGAGAGATAGTAGAAGTAATGTGCTTGTGCAGATTTTTGAAGAAGTGAGTTCTGACAGGTAATACCTGAAAACTTTACTCTGGATTTCTCCTCATAAACTGGATGATCGATTGATAATTTACAAAGGCAGAAAAGAAATAAGCATGTACATGTAACTGTACTCAGACCAAATAAGGAACGACACAGTGGATATGGCAAGCTTTCCAAACAAAACAGCAAGTGGCTATAACCTTCAAAGTTATGACTGTGGTATTTTAAAGGTTTTTTTGTCCTAAAACCAAAATCTCATCTCCTCTGATCAAACAAGTATATGTTTTATATTATATATACACATTTACAATATTTAAAACATAATTATATTTATATTAAAGAAGGCACTTTACAAAACGTAAGCATCATTTTTAATAGATCTCAGTGATTTGTAAACCTCAGTTTCACTATGGGTACTTTCCTATGGGATCTCTTGTTTTTCCTCTAGTCTTTGAATCTTTTAAAGCCTCTCTCATTATTTTTGTTGTCTGAAGTTGGGCAATAATGTTACTGTGATTAATTAAGCAAAAAGACATGGAAATGGGGGTGTGGTAATCATCAGATAATAAAGCCCTCTGGGTCTCGCAATGCATGAGGTGCAGCCAGGACCCTTTATCCCCAGAGGTCTGATTATCTCCAGGAAAACTACACCTCCCTGTACTTGCTGTATGGCTATTATGAAATATCTTTACATTTTATAGATAAAGTAAATTACTTTAATCACTGAAAATTGCCAGTGTTGTGAGGTTTCAGCTGTGAGGTTCACAGAGCTTAATCTGCCCATTTCAAGTCTGAAATAACCAATAATTGTTCTAATAAAAGCAGCAGTAAATCATTATTTAAATGCTGGGATCATCCCCTCAGAGTGGCAAAGCCACCTTCTGTATATTTGATGACATGGGGTGCTCGTTTAACCACAACCCTGGAAGTGCAAGCCATAAGGGAAATACTTTACCAGGGCTATTTAGTGTGTGTAATCAATGTTTTGTTAGAGCATCAAATTATTTTCTGTCATTCTGCAAAGTCCTAGGTCAGCAAACAATAACATCTGCCCAACATCTGAAAATCTCTTCGGAAAAATTCCAGAAGTCTTTAATTTGTCACACTTCCAATCAGGCATTTTTCAGAAAATCTTCAGTGGCTTTTGTTCAAAGGAAAAATAAATTTTCCCATTACTAAATCATTGGAACGCACAGGAAACATGTTTACTAATTGCAAATATGACAGGGATGTCAGTGACAACTCTCTCCTGCCCTCCACATGCTCTGGAATTGTGATCACAGGGCTCTGGCAGAAGCCACAGTCAATCAAAACACGTATCAGTCTTACCACTGCCAGCCCTGGGACCGTGATGTTCTCACATTTCCCTTCCATGGATGAGCACAGAAGTGGAAATTCCAGAATTACATCACGGCTGATGCACTGGCTGATGCACGGCACATCACTGACTGACTATCACCTTCTGGAGTGTTCCTTTTGGTAAAGGTATTTCCAGAAACAAGAATTAGTTACACTGGTATTTGTTATCTTATCCTTACCTGTCATATTAGTGTAATTTATTTAAAATACATTAACTATTTGGAAAGATTTGCAAGCAGCTACATAGGACTATGGATTTCCAGCAGTCTACTTCCAGAAGCTTTTAGTGAACGAGTATACTACGAGAAAGACACTATAGGATACAGACACATAACAAAAAAGGATTCCTGATTATGTGAGTATTCAGAAAGACAATCTATGTCTGAACTGTGTAAACAGATGAATTAAAAACACTCAAAGGTGTTTTTGCAGTGCAGTGTTCACAAACACATGAGAGCTGAAGACTAGTCTCCCAAGAAAGCAACTAGTCATATTTATGGGTCTAATGTATGACACAGTTTCAACTGGCATGTCAAACTGGAGAAGGTTTACCTAGTAACAGAAAAACATTCCTAAGAGAGGTGAAAAAGCAGAACGAGGAGGCAGAGGAATATGGGTCCTGATGCCATTTATTCTATTTTTTAAAGAAAAGTTAAAAAGTTGTCACATTTCTCATGACAGCAAAATAATTTTATTTCAGAAGGAAAGAGTATGCTATAAGTAATTCTCAGGAGAAATCTGAGATTATTGTGCCAGAGGCAATTAACCCTGAGTAATAAAAACTTCTAGCAGCCTCAAATGACAGCCTGATAGAAGAGCAGATATTTTCAAGGGAAAATAGTGACTTGCAAACAAGATATCTTTTGCTTCTGTTCTGGCTTTCAACCCAAGCTTTTAAGCTTCCTGCAGTAATTTGTTTACCAAGTTGACTAATGAGAAGAATTAATCAAAAGAGTTTTCACAGGAGAAATATGACCAGTAACGTGAGAAAGAATCGCATGATACAGAAGACCAATGTCATCTGCTTCTGGAAGAATTCCAAATTGAAAGATTGAATTTGGTTACAAGTTACAGCATAGGAGATGAGAAGGAATGCTCTGTAGAAAGGTGCACTTAGCAAAACTAATTGGTAAAAACCCAAATGAGAATATCAGTCCTAGCAATGAAGATGAGATTAACGTTAAAGCTAGACTTGTTCACTCCTAAGTATAAGTAACATAAAGAACAACCTGGTGAAGTCAGTGAAAGGACTGATGTCAGAAAATCATACGAAAATGAGAAAGATGGAAAGATTCAGTATCCTGATCACTAATTCGTTAGTGTTGAAAACATTGCATTTTTGAGATTCAAAGGTATATGTTAAAATCTCAGTAGTGGCAGAATAGTTGTATGCTTTGGTAAATAGCAAAGTATTAAACATGAGAAGAAGCACAGAGGGAAGGTACTGTTCACAAGAGAATACAATCCTGAGGAATGCAGGTCAATACCTATATGAGAACAACTAGAAATAATCATAAGGGTGGAGGGACATATTGAAATTTGCTTCCTACATGATTCCTGTACAATTACTATTGCGGACCCGGTCCAAGGGAAGGTGTACTAGGGAATCAGCTCATTGCCGTTCTACCATGCAGAAAGGAACATTCTTCGAAGCTACAATTGGAAGGGAAATTTGTAGCTGGATAATCCGCAGACGACAGGACACTAAATACAAAGAGTAAGACTAATTCTCGGTGGCTGGAAGTTGTCAGTATCCCAGTGAAAAGCAACAGAGCCAGGAAGAATTTCCCAATGTTTTCCTGAAACACTCCTATGAATGTGTTAGTTTTCTCAAGATAAAAAATTAAGCATGACACTTCCTACAAATTACTATTGTTTTAATTCTCCATTGAAATAGTTTGTATGAAGGTTTTTCTATTTGTATGAAAACAGTGAAAGTGCCACATTCCAGTTTTCTATATTTACACATCAAAAGTATAAGTAGTAAAGCAAAAGCATACCAAAATATTCCATTCTGCAAATGCTGAAACACTTCCTTAGCTTTTCTCTTCTTTGGGGGCAGAAAGGTAGTTTGCTTGTGGGGTGTGTGTGCATATGTGCCAAACCTGAAACATCATTTAAAAACACCATATACTCAAAACTGAGATTCTTCTGTTAATGCCAGTGGAATCACCATTTCAAACAACAACAAAACCATGAAGTGAAATTTTCTGGTAAGTTTAAGTCCCATCTGGAACAATAATAATTTTACTAATTGTAGAGAAGATAGTCCTGGTCATCTTCAATACATCCAAAACATATAAGAATTATTATATAAAAAAATACTATTCCTGCAATACTAAGTACAGATTTTGTATTTAATCTGTCACGAACTTTACCAAGATTAAACTCTAGTAAAGTTCAAGTTTATTTACCAAACTGGAAGGACTCTCATGTCTCACATATCTCATATGGTGCTTTTCATATATCCAACTGGAGAAGAACCATAATGAACATTTTGTAACACCAATGAAGGTCATCAAATTCAAAACATTTCCAAATGAAACAGACAAAATAGCTCCAAAATTTCCAGCTACATAGAGTTTAGCTGATGTATCTCATTGGTTAGCACAGTTTCAAAAACTAACGTATGTCTTATAATTCAGGAAGACAGAGTGAACAGAAGATAACAAAAAGCCTATTCTGAGAATACAAAAGATAGGCAGGTTCTTAGGAGCTTATTGAACTTTAGGGTAGGAATGAATTGAAATTTTGTTTAGGTATGCCTCTTACAAAAAGTGCACAGTTCTCTCAAAAGTTACCTATACCAGAACTATATTTCATGTGGTACATTATGCATTCAGTAATTTTCTTATGCAAAGGAAGTAAAAGCATGAAGTTATCTTCACCATAATTCAGTATTTCTCAAGGTAATTCTCTTGTGAACAGGCAATTAAAACAAAATTTAACAAAAATTTGGAAAATATACTAAAAAGAGGAATTGGAAACTGGCATATTGCACAGAGTAATTCTTAACGAATATATAAAAGCCCTTCTCATCCTTTTTTTCTATGACTGAACACAGCAGAATCAAAGCTGTTCCTAAGTATGTTCTGCTACTTGGTACCAGAGCTTAAAGCTTACGTACAGGTGAGAAAAGCTTCCAAACAATTCCAGACACATGGTATACCTAAATTAAAAACACTAAGAGAGCAGACAGAGCCTTGATTGTCTAGGAATGGAAATACCGCAATGGTTGACCCCAGAGTCTTGGGTTCCAGCATTGCAGCTTGTTCACAGTAAGCATCCTGGGACAGCTCACAGGAGCAGCTCTCTTCCTTGCCTGTGGTCAGTGAGGAGAATGGAAATGTTTAGGTTTACTAATTATGTTAGAAAAGGATTCATGTAGATACTGGGTATCAGGTAAACTCCTAGCCTAATACAGAAAGTGAACTCATGCAACATTCATGCAGAAGTACTTTACGTAGCTACAGTAAATATGATCAAAGCCTTTAATTGTAAAACAGGCTGAAGCTTCTTGTGAAGAATTTTGGGTAATAAGCAAATATGAAAGCCAACTTGGGGGTTACCTAAAAGGGTGAACAGCCTTTGAGGTACCAAACTTAAAGCCTCTTGTGCTTCAAAATCTATAATATTTAGAAATGAAACAGAGAGCTTTGAAGGCATGAAAATCCTGAGGCTTCACGAATATCTTATTTAGGCTGAAGAATATGTTACATAAAATGGGAGAGGGCGTTATGAACACAGTCTAACAAGGAAACACAGAGTAATGTCTCAACATGCTTTTTGTTCAAACTTTATAGGAAATTAGATTAATAATGCATGAGTTGCTTTATGTTGAGGCTATTCACTCACCCACCCCCTCACTTATTTTCCTTTAGTAAGTATTCTACTTTTACATACAAAATTAGATTTTTCACTTTTATTCAATGTGGCTATAGCAGATACAGAGTTCTCAAATATGCTTAGATAAAGCCACTTTTATCATGCTATGCAGAGCAGTTCTGTTAATGTGGGTATTCTTTTGTTTGTTGCAAAAAGTAGACAATCTAAAGAGAATCACAACTAAATTATATAATTATTTTTACAGCTTCATTAGTCACATCAAAGATGCTATTAAAGTAACTTATGATAAGTTGTAAGTGACACTTATCAGATCTCTAGGTAAAAACAGTACGTGTTTGGAACCAAACCTCTTTTTTCCTGTGGTGGAGGAGAACAACAAGGTTTGGTCTAGAGAACATTTCCATCATCCTCCCACCTTTTCTTTGTGGAAAGAGGATCTGGCTTACAATAGCCCCAGTTTTCAGCTAATAGTTGGGTAGGAAAATCTTTACCTCATTTTTATTCTGAAGAGAAACAGGTTGCAATAACCCAACCTCTCCTTGAAGTCACCCAACCTCCACCTACTCCTCTTACCAGTCAACAAGAAGATTAAACTGTATGCAGTTCATATGTCTTCTCTCGTGAAGCATGAGGCATTTTTGGCATTTCTTCCCTTTAAATGCAATTAAAGTAGAGGTAGTAGAGGAGATAGAGACAATTTTTGCTAGCAGAGTGCAACTGTGTGTACGACAGGGAGGACACATCTTGAGCACAGTCACTCATGGATTATCAGAAAGTCAAACATATATTGTGATATTTCTTTACAGGACAAATCATCATCAAAAGAAAGCTGGGAAACTGGCGTCATCACTTTTGAAATATAAGTAGGGGAGAAGAAAGCAAAAGAGAAAGAAGTGCATTTCGCCCTTAAAATCACAAAACTCATTAACAGAACAAGAACAGGTTTTTCCATAACCTGTTTGTTGGTAAGTTCTCACAATCATTAAATCAGACAATTACAGGGATCAAAAGTACCTCAGCAGATCACTTTGTCTAATACCGTGACCTGAGGTAGAATCATCTGTACTTAAATAAACATTTACCAGGGAAAGCTAACAGTTCTTTAAAATCTCCATTAGCATTCCTTCCTTTAGGGAAATTGTTATTTACCTGCTCACTTATCTGTACAGTGAGTTTTGGGGGTTTTTTATGAATGAAGACATCTTCTTTCTACAAACTAATCTGATATTCTCTTGTCCTTCATCTGACAGATACGGAGGGTAAATCAGCATGTTGCCGATAACTGTTTAGACACTGAAAGGCCACTGCCAAGATTCCTCTTCTTTTCAACAGCAGAAAATAAATCCAATTGTTTCAGTTGTTTTCTTAAGCTTTAAATTCTCAAACTGGACTGCATTTTATCAAAAGACTCAAACCAGGTAAACATAGTATAAACTAATACATCCTATATGTGCTTTTTGTCAAAGGACTTAACACTGTCATTAGAGTCACTGCAAACTTTTTCATTGATAGTTATGAATAATAGCACAGAGGAAAATTCTGGCCAAATCCTTTTTTGCAAGACACATCCATTCCTTAACTTCAGAGTGAAGTTGCATGTGGGAGATAAGCAGGATTTGACTGTATAAGAAAGCCCTAATCATGTACACTAATATTTTAAGAGGTCATTATCTGGCACAGAGGTAATATTAATTAAAAAAATACATAATTCTATTTTCCTTTGCTTGTAATTAATATTTTCATTGCCAAAGCTCCCACAAATTAAGAGCCAGCAACAAGAATCATTTTCTGTAGATTATAAAAATTAATTTCCAATACATTATGTATATCATTCTTTAAATGCCATATCCAAATGCATTTTTTGTGACTGATCTTAATTTTGCATATGCTTTTAAAGTCATATTCATTAAAAATTAATCTCAGTAAATTGACGTCAGGACCATGTTTCATTTTGTCAATCAAATTCCTGAAACCTTTTGAGACAATTTCTTGCACATCACTAACTATACCTGGGAAATGATTGTTTCACTCTCACTTGAACTACACTCCGAAACATCAAAAAAATATTAGGAACTTTCTAAGGAGAGATCCTTCGCTTAAAGTAAAAATATAGAATGCTACAATACTGCACTGAGTTTTCTAAGCTGCCTTCCCCCAAGCCTGGATTCAAGGTGAGCCTCATCAGCTGGGCAGAGCCACAACAGTCCACGCTTGGTGACAGGGCTGGGTTTTCAGGGTGGTTCTTTGCAAGGTACCAAAGTGACTGACCTTCTCTGCATATACATACACATTTCTAATTCATTTCTGATTTCAAATTAGACTGAAAATTCAATGAAGAGCAGGTTTTGCTTTAATTTACTGTGAATTTCATAATGTAATAACATCAGAGGAGTTAATGTACAGCTCTATTAATTGAAAGTAGAGCTCCAGGGGTTGATGGAGCTCTTTGGTTCTTTTCCTCATTTCTCTGTAGAGAATGAACTTTGAATTTTATATTTTCAGCTCCTGTAGATTTGTGAGACAAAACATTTTTTCCTCATTCTTGCCACAATGTGATTAGGGAAAAAAAGGCTTTTTTTTGCTGGGTTACTCCTCTTTTTTTACATATAATGACTCAGATCAGCTAGTCAGTCTAAATACTCTTACAGTGTCACAGCTTTCAGGCTGACAGTTATGTTCATTTTAATAGTTCCTTCTGGCTAATAAAGAAAATTGGGAAATAAAGTACTCATATAAAATTTGTATCCGAGCAGTTGGTTTTGTGGAGATTAAAGAACAAAATGTTGAATAAGGAAAAAAACCAAAACTGAATCAGATTTCGAACAGTTTCCCATCAAGATTTGGAGGAATCCTGGCAATTTTTTCTAGTTAGATCCAATGTCTATTGAAATCAATTGAGACACTAAAAGCCATTTTCCTTACCTAGTGTTGTATCAACTGGTAACTGAATAGAGTAATAAACAGTAATTCTTTCTTCTACTCAGCACAATAATGCATAAAAAGAGATAGGACTAAGAAGCACCATATTCCCTTTCACATATCATAAAGGGAAATCATCTGAGGTTCGCTGATATACATGAGTGTACACCTGTAGACCAGGTACACCTGAATACACATCACTGCTGCACTCAGGTAGGAAGTATTTTGTTATTTGTCATTCACACTTCCATATGTAAGTAACTACAAAGGTAGGTCTCGCTGGAAAAAAGAACAAGCCTGGAATAAATGACGAAATACCTAACATAACACATCCCAGTCTTAATTGCACTGTGACAAATTCTTAATGACTGTGATCAGACTATAGCCTACCATACTCCCAGACCAGCTAATCTAATGGTAAAAGACAAACAATACAGAAACAGGCACTGCACAGCCCCAAACTGCCTCTATATCCCATTGACTCTTTGCAAATCCTTCCCAACACCTTCTACTTCTGGCTATAAAATCCAGCAGCAGAACTGGAGGCAGAACTCTTTTCCTAGGAAACACCTCATGTCATCCACAGGTACAGACAGATAGAAGATACCAGCCTTTGAAATCCTGGACTAACATCTGCTCAAGGCTTACAATCCATAATAAAAGTGCAACTACAACTTAAATGACTGGGTATGGGTAAGGCTCCTGGAACAGCAAATTGAGGCCTCTAGCAGCCATGAAGCTATGAAGAGATATAACTTGCTAAAACAGACAGATACAAGGTGGATCCAGTTCTGTATATTTTGTTAAGGGGCATGCCCAGTAAGGGACAGAAGCTCTGCTCATAAATTTTCTTCAAGCTTAATACATCTTTTTTTCTATTAAATATATTGCTTAATGTTAAAATTAAGATGTTCAATTCAGGTAAGGAATTCTGTTTCCCTCTTTTGAAAAATCACACACGTAGACAAACCATTTCTCTCCACCCTACAAATACATAGACACACTCCCCCACACAAATATACATAAATTTATATAAAAACCCAGAATTTGCATAAAATCTGTCTATTTTTCTGCATTTCCTCTAAGTGGAGAGGAAGGTCATGAAATCTGGCTGCTAAAATCTCTACCTACCTTACAAGCAGAAGAGAAAGAGGCCTAAGAAAGAGGTAAGCAACATACTGGCCATTGGGTAAAATTAAGGTACTTCACTCCTGTATTCCCAGTGGAGTTCTATACTCAAAAAACATTGTAGCAGTTTTCCAGAGGATTACCTGGCCTGGTCTAAATCACAGGAGAATCTAAGAAGTCATTGGGACTTTCTGTTTTGGACTCTATGTTTTGTTTCTTCATTTTATTAAAAGTCACAGTCTGGGACAAACACTGTAATGTCCTGGCAAAGTTTAGCAAATTTTAATTTTCCTCCAAGAAGGAAAGCATTAAACTCTAGCTACATACCTGGCTACATATTGTACCAAAGATACATGACTCCTCGGGAAATCCTCCTAACTGAGGTACAAAAAGAATTCTCTAAAAATTAGATTTGTTGTCTGTTAACACCATATTTTATATTCAATTTTCTTTTGTCACATTCCAAGAAAGCAATTATTTTTGCATGTACAGACACAATGCTCTTTCTGAAGAGCATGGTTTCATATCTTTCTCCGTCCCTTTTGATTTATTGCCTCAGTGTCAAACTAAGATGGCTGTGCCAGGATTTTGAGACTCAAAAAGGGTAGTTGCTCCACAGAATACAAATGTTAGTTCAAAGAAAACCTCTGCTTGCATTTATGCTTTGAGAAAACAGATTTTAAAATCTTTGAAACCTGTTTAAATTTGAAGATGGTTTAATGACAGTATCTGTCCAGTTATGCCATTTACCTCATTAGCTCCTGAAGGGTGGCAACACAGAAAAACCACCATTGTGGTCTGCAGGTTAGTAATGGGTGAATCTAAATAAAAATAAAAGTATAATAAACAGAGATTATAATTTGGTAAAGCATCTAAAGTATAAAAATTTAAACAAAACTGATGGAAGTTTCCAAGTATTGGAGTCCACCAGAAGTGCCCAGAGCTTTCTGTTCTGTCTGGAATACATCATAGATGTGATACTGTGATGTATAGATGTGTATATAGATGTGATATTGGCAGGTGCATATAGAAATACTGTAAGAATATTTTTGCAACTCTCAAGGGTTTTTTTGTATCGCCAACTGTTATTAACTTTTACTGAGGCTGAATCCCAGTCTATTTTTGCTATTGGAGTGGTAATCTGCTAACAAGCAAGCATGGTTCCCCTCATCAGTTTTGTTTGCTCAAGCTGTTGTAAACACAGTGATGTTAATGAAATTTTCCCATATCCTGCGCTTAGTTTTTGAAGCTAGAGAGAACTGTTCTATGAGCATGGATGAAAACCATTTTTTTCCGTTTCTATGGGACCAGCATTTATTCATATTGGACGCAGTAAGGAATTTGAATGAAATACTTCTATTTTCAGCTAAAATCCACTATTACTGTATATAACAAATTTTCTGAACTAAGAAAAAGCATTAATAAAATAAGATGAATTATTGCAGACTAGCAAGCACTCTATAACTCGTCACAAAGGAGACTAACAGCTGTGAATATCAAGCAGAACTCAGTCATTGAAAATGCCCCATAATTTACAGAGTTTACAGTAAAAAGTGCTGGGGGAGGGGTGTACAGGGGCAGGAGGGGAGGCTACTCAAACACTGACCAAATCCAAAAAATGTTTTAGCTTACCGTAATATTTTTAAATTCTGTCTACGTCACCCCTTTTAAAAAATGCTTTGTTTGAAGCGCATTACACATATGAAGGCATTTCATCAGTGAACACTACAGGTTAGTGCTCTTTAGTTTTAATGTGTAAATAACATGTCCATGCATCACACACCCTTGCAATGTACCCATGCTGAAAACACACAGGATTTGTGTTCTTAACCCTGTGATTTGAGAACAATAACTGTTAATGTAACTCAGTTAACTGTATTGCTTTTAATTGAAGATAATCTTGATTACAGCCAAAGGGCACTATTAATACTCCGAAGAAATGACTAAGACTTTAGCATGTGAATGTTGTAGAGAAAATAGAACTAATTAGCACTAATTTAATTCTAAGATTAAAGAAAATTCATTTTTTTAATTTTTAATTTAAGATAAACTATTTTACTCAGAACAAAGAAAGAATAATAAGTACTTTTTCCAACTGAAAGGCATTTTTTACTTTTGCATTATTTCATTAATATGGGAATATGGGAATCATGACCCCATTAAAGATCAAATAATAAGCATTTAATTATTGACAGCAAATAAATTTTTAATAAAGATACAAGGGTTTTGCTGTATAAAAGAAAGAAAACAAAGTACCTCTGACCCAGAAATTCATAGAGGATCCCACACCACTATATAATCTATAACCTAATTTTAAAAGGATAGGTTCACAAAGGGACATGTCATTTTTCTTTCTTCTGTACCACAGAATAAGGTAAGTATAACGTCTGTGAAAATGCTCCCCAGAAGTACCCCGGTTCTATCTTAATCATGCACTTAAACTAAATAATACATTGAATATGTCATAACCAGGAGGACATTCATGATAAAAAGTGATTTAACCCCTTTTTACTCTACAAAATAATACTTTCTTTTCTTTACCTTGGGACTAGTTGTCATTTATAATTTCTGACCAAGGGAGACATAATGGATTTACAATGAAACCCTGATGCTTTTCCAAGGAACATGAAGATGCAGAAAATAAGCACCCATTACATTAGCAGACAAAAAGATGTTTTCACTGGAACTCTGAGCTTCATTCTGATGCTGGCAAATAAATGGACTGTTTGCAGGTTCTGAAAGCATAGTTTCTGGCGAATCATGATTCTTCAAGGTAAAAATAAAATGAACTTTTTCTGAACCTTTTGATGCATCACATAGAAAAAGATTCAACACGACTTTTTCCAGCTTTGCATTCATATGCAGACAGGGCCCAAATCCATGAGGCCCAATCCAACCAGTAACTACCAAATACTCAGATTAGTCTCCTGAAATGATAAGAATTATCTATATGACATAAAAAGAAAGAATTGAGAACTTCTTATTACTGTAAGAAACTCTCCTCCTAACTCTTTTCTCAAATTACTTCTTTTGCTACCTGTAAGTCTCATCAGAAATGGCATCAAGGAGGAAAAAAATCTCAAAAATGTAAAGAGTAGAAGAAAAAGAAAAGCTGTCAGAAGCCAAAATATTTACTAAATTATGGAATCTATTTAGTCTTTTCATAGTTTAAATGCAATAGCATATTCTTGACAGATGAGCAGATTTCAAAAGATTCTATGTTGAGATTAAGTTTGAATAACCCACGTACTAGCTGAGTTTCATGAATTTGCAAAAGTGGGTTGAACTTCTCCCATGCACTGCTTTGCTTCAGATTCATCAGAATTTCAGAATATAAATACAAATAGGGATAAGTGTGTCACATAAACATTAAAAAAATACCTCCTCAACAATCCAGTCTAAATCAGTTTACAAAGCGTAAGATCTGGGAAGTCTTTTAGTTGTCCCGTCCCCAAAGTGCTGGTAGAAAATTGGCAGCAGTCACATGCACGTAGCCATCATGGAAATATTCTTCATTTTGTGTCTGGCACTTAGATGATAGCAGTATGAAGTATTACCCCTCATTTTGCCTGTGTTTCACAAACAAAGTCAAAAATCTGCAAAAGAAAGTACTTTTCATACAATGTATTTCTCATACAGTATATACAAACTTCTGCATGTGCAATGGTCAGATTTACAGTGGCATGGCCATGACACACATGCTCTCAGCCTGCCTACCAACATAAACACCAAAATGGTGGAGTTACCAATACTACTTTCAAGGATATCCAGAACATTCATGAGTAAAAGCAAACATTTTGGAAGGCATACTACTGCTTGAGAAAACCAGCCAGAAAACTGGAAATGGTTTAGCCTGCATCTCCCTGTTGTAAAATTCTGTCAGTTCTTGTGAAACGTGGTGCAGGCCACTGCTCAAGGACAGGGTAATTGCTACTCCATGATTTGGACTAAGCCTAAAGGACCATTTAAAGATAATTTTTTAGGGCAGGTTTTCCCAATCTCCTAGACCAGGCAAACTGCAACTCAGCAACATCTGCTTTATTGGGAACAAAATTAAGCCCCTAGTAACCACTTTTGAAAACCCTTTGTAATGAAAATTTCAAACCAGCATTGTTATCATCTACTAATGTAGTAAAAATCAGTTTGATTTTCATGTTTCTTCTAATATAGTATGGATTTCTAAAGTCTAAAATATAGCGTATGATGCCTTTGGTTGCTTTGTCTTCCATGCAAGTGCAGTCTTTGTGCATATTTACAGTAACGCAATTGTTATGCAGACAGCTTCTCAGCTCGTTTTCCAGAGCAAGCACAGAAACATTGGGATAGCACCTCCAGTTCTAAGGTGTTAGAATGTTAGAATGAAGATAAATCATGGATCCAAGTGGAGCAGCATAAAACTAAGCACCTATGAATGATTTCAGGCTACTTAAAGCAAATATTCAGAGAGAATGTATTCGGGGGAATGGCAAAGTCTCCCCAGATACACATATGGAGTACAACAAAAGTTTTTACTAGCAAAACATTATAAGAAGTCTGTATGAATTGAGCAGCCCACACAGGTGAGCAGCACTGCTACCTGAAGTCTCTCCAGAACACGAGTTGGCTGCTGCCAAACACCAGAGAGAAAGAAGTAGTATAAATCAATATACAGCTCTAAGTGGTGAGAAGTTTCACACCAACACCTAGGCATGTTAAAATGCATGGGTTATGGGAATATGGAACAGAGAGAGCTTCCATGTTTGATGACAAGCTAATAGCCCTAAGAATTAAGGTACCAATTTGAAGAAAAGAGTTCAATTTTTACAAATAACCACTGCAGATTTTTTAGCATTAATGGAACATTTATGATTCTTTTTCCTTTAAAGGATGTGTACACTCAAAGATACTGACCCAAAGCCATATCTAGTGCTAATCAGTGGAGGACTTTGGTCTGCAGTATATCAGATATGCATTTACTCTAAGATTAAGGACGAGAGAAGCATCAGTCAGATATACAATATGCCTAAGGATGTACATCTGTTTAATAGGATACTTTTGGAACCAGCCCAGGATTACTTTAATCATACCCATTTAGCACCAGTATGGTGTTAGAGCCTGACCTGACCTAAGGGTGACATGGATTAAAGGTGGACATATGCTCCCAAGAATGCACTATGCAGTGTGTCAGTCTTAAAAACACCGTATGAAAGATCCATGCATAAAATACTATCTTAATAAGGTTAGTATCAGTAAAGTAAGTAAGTACATGCATGTTGCCTTTGCTTTTCACAGATGCCCAAGTATCCACACCGACTTCTGGGAGTACTGAAAAAAATTTACTCTTCATTTGCCTGCCTTAGCATTTGACAAAAAAGACAAATAAACAATGTTACTTTCTTACAGGTGGGGTAAAATTCAGTGAAGCCAAAAAACAAGCCCTTTTCCAAGGTAAATTAGATTTCTCCTGACAGCTTTATGTAGACTATTCCTTCTGGTCATGCTTTCCCTGCTACATTCGCTTTTCAACACCATTTACTGAATCTGGCTTAATTTTAAATACAAATGAGACCTTATTCTGCTTAGCTGTGGATGTTTTCAACAATATAGGAGCTCATCTAGAAAATGTAGTTGGTAACTTCATTGCCACAGTTCTATGCCACATTCTCTCCATTTACAACGTCTACTTACCAACAATGACAAGGACAGTCCATTTTCCAGACACTTCCACATCACAGCTTTTGTGGATGAATGGTACACAAGTAACTGTTCAGTTCAGCTCATCTGAACTTCCCAACTTGATCAAGAGGGCAGAAGGCATCAGAAAATCTCACCTTGGATGCAAGAAAAGCCGTGTCCCATCTGTCCCTTAACCAGCCTCTGACCCACCTACTTTCCAGTGAAGTTATTGAATAATCTGACACAAAAAGAAGTTTTTGCCAATAGCTAAATGAAATTTAAGTGAAAATGGGAAATTGGAGGTGATATAACCAGCAGATTTTGAATATTTCTTAATGGTAGCAGATCATTTTTTTAAAATAGTCTTGCTAAATTCTGTAATTCAGTGGCATCTTTTATCAGGGAATTCTGCCAGGGAACCAAGTGAAAGTATTTCTTTTTGTCAGTTTTAAGTTTTCCTCCTTTTCATTCTGTTGTATATTTCCTTGTTTTAGTGTTAAGAGAAAGGGCGAATAGTGTTCCTGATCTATCTTCTCTATACCAGTCATTACTTCTGATCCCTTTATCATATTTCTTCTTATTCATTCTACTCTGAAATAAAAAGGCTTAGTATTTTCAATCTCTTTTCATATTATTCTTGTTCCATAACCCCAATTATTCTTGTTTTCCCTTTCAACACCCTGTTTATTTCTTCCATATCCTTTTGAAGCTACTGTGCAAGTAGAACTGAATATTCTAGAAAAAAATAACAGATTTACTTGAAGGTATTAGACTAGTTTTTTTATTCATCACCAACCTATTCTTTACACAAGCTAATATATTCTGCTCCCTGGAGAACAGCATCCGTCAACAAGTCCACTGCCTTCCGATGCTGCCCTTCCAGAAACCATATAAACCAACTTTTTATCGCACTCCAAGCCTTTTTCTCTTAAAATGATCACAGAGTAAGAACTTAGCTAAAGCAAGGAAAAAGCTTGACCAACACCCTTGGCAAACAATCAATTTCCATTTGTTTTCATGAGCTAGAGTTTGAAGTACTGATACCAAACTTTCATTATAGTCCTATGAATAACTTCAGATTTTTTTTTTTATCAGTAATTCAGGGATTCTGCAAGTGTCAGCCATGAATGGACTTTGCTGTTTCAAGTAGGCTGGTGTCTAGTTGGTTTGGGGCAGGGGAGAAGACTCTCAGAAAGAGTTTTCTTTAGAAAACAAAAGAATGATTATTTAAGAATGTTAATCTAATAACATGCTGCACCCCTTACTTCTGCCTGATGGTTTAATTATTAGTAACTCAGTGCAGTTCATTAGGGACCTATTGTGCTGCTGTTGGCAAAACAGAAATGTCACTGCATGTTAAATAATTAAAAGCAGTAAAACAAACATTATCTTTTGAGTCCTGGATTTATAAATTGCTGTTAAGCATGCATCCCTTTAATCAATAACTACTTATCTATTTTGTTTTTGTGAATAATGAGTATAAATTCTTTCCTGCTATTCTAACTATGATTTGATGCTTTCCCAATTCTTCCTACAATAACTATAGATATTCTATTTCTTTTTTTTTTTTACAACAGAGTATAAAAGTGAGCAACGTCTTATGCATCCAACAAGGCTATCACTGCTAGCCTATGTTTCCCCAATTCAATCTTTGCATTTTTCCCCTTGTCAAGAGCATCAAGTATTTCTAGGGGACCAAATCCTGCACTCCTTACTCAGGCAGAAGACCTGTCTGTGCTATGTCTTGGTCCTGCAGCACAGGAACTGGTTCAGATCCAGTCCTGAGCAAATTACAAACTGGTAAAAAGTTCAGGGAGAAGCAGCAGTGAAAGGTTATCGAATAGAGTTATATTGCTTATGTGAAATAAAGTAACGGTCTCGCTGGGCCCAATCCCCCAAAATTTTGAGAGGATTAACGTCTACTTGTTAGCAGGGGGGACATTGGTGTTAAAGTAACTCCATGCATTCAGTCCTTAGTTCCTAGAACCCAAATTGTTACACCATGTATCATGTATTTTATCACCAACCATTACCATTACTGAGTCCTGGTGTAGCAAAGACTGAACAAAGGTACAGTCTGACTCAGAAAACTTTGCTAACAAGCAGAGTTTTTAGACTGGAAAAATCACAGGAGGGATTATTTTGTAACTGAATATCCTCATTCTGATTTTTCATCTTTTTGGTTCTATTACATTATGGCAGTCTTGTCAAGAAGTTTTGCTAGCCTCAGTCAGAAGCAGACAGAGCGCATAATGAAAAATAAAAGGCAGAGTACATTTAACTTTTAAAAATTGTTTCTGCTGACATGAAAGAAATACCAAGTGGAAAATAATGCCTCAGCTGCTGACATTGTCACAACTTGGGAGAAACTTTCAGAACCATTAAGAGAGTCACTTCCATCACAATTTCAAAACAGAGTTGGGCACGTGTGGGCTGGATTTTGAAAGGAAACAAACCATTAAATCATCATGTAGGAATTTATATTGCCGTATTAGCAAGATTCACATTTTAAAGCCAGAGCTAAAGCACCACCTACCCTTTTCCTTCACAACTGACTTTTCACTAATTAACCAAAGCAGGCAGAGTGCCACCATCCAACAGCTAATGCCAGTGCAGAATAATTATTCAAATCCTTGGAAACAGGACACCTAAATTAGCCTGAGGAGCACCTACGTTACCTGTTGGGTCTTGTAGCTGTGTACAGAAAGCCCTTATAATTCAGTTCCCTTTCAGCAGAGGGCAGGTTAACTGTGATAAGAAAAGGCAGGTGTGATCACAGGGACATGGCAGCATAAGCATGGGGAGAGAAAAAAGCATTTCAGATACTAATATGAGGGCTAGTAAGTGCCTGACCTGACTTGAACAGCTCTCTCCAGAAGAGTTTAGTGGCAGAGAATAATGAAGAAAAACCAGAAAAATGTTAGATCTGTGGAGGAAAGTGCAGTCTTCCTGCACTTATTACTTTAGAGACAAAGTAATTTAATACACCAGAGTGACAAAAATTATTTCTTTAAATAACCCATTGCAAGCTAGTCATCGCAGCTACTTCTACACTTTCTGTTTCTTTGTTTTCCTCTATTAGGTCTCTTACAACCGTGGCCTCTGGATTTCTGTTTTCTTTTCAGCAGACCCAAAGAGCCTTCCCTTTACCCCAAAGCATAGTTGCAAGTGGCACAAACAGGTAAAACACAACGACAAGCATACCAGTCCTGGCTTTAGCTGACTAAAGATTCCAGTGCCTTTCATTGTACAGTATTTCAGACTAATCAGTTTTGCATTGCCAGTACCTTCGGCTTACCTTGCAACCCAACAATTTTTTTGTGTATAACCATTACAGCAAATGAACATAGGAAGACACATTTCATATTAAAAGTAAACCCTAAAACCAAAGGCCAATAGGTATATTTATTTTCTTTGAGAGAAAAAGACAGCAAGAAGCCAAAGAAAACAACCTAATGTGCACTGAAGAGCCCATCAAACTTGAGATAGTGCTGGTGAAATGTACTTCAGCACCGGCACTTACACAATCCATATGATGCATAATAATGGTATGGGTCCCTAGCTGTGGCAAAGGAAAACAAAGTCATTTCTTATGCGTGGTTTTCCACAGGCAACTAAAACTGACAGATCTCTTTTTTCCATTTTACATAACGGTTCAGTGGATGATAAATGTGCCTTCCATCACACTGTCTTCAAGGCAAAGCTTGCTTTTTGTACGTTTGTTTGTTTCTGTGTGGGTATATGGGCACACAGCACAGACAGCTGAGGCCTCCAAACACTACCAGAAAGCAAACTATGAATTTCAAAAAACAAACAGTAAATGGGAAAGAAGGAACATCACAGGGAGGACAGAACAAGTGGGCTCCCTCCTGCAGGACTCTAAATGAGAATGAATAGGGGCTTATACAGGTGGGAGATGGGCAAAGAGAAGGGAAAAATCAGATTGAAATTGTGTGTCAGCTCCCCAAGCCTCACCAAGCAGTAGTTAAAACTTTAGGAGAGCACAAATTATATATAAAAAAAAATTTATTCATGTTACATAGGCACTTCATAATTTCTTCAACATCTTGGAGGCGTATGTTCTTCAGGGCTGGTGCAATCTGTGCATATTTGCAATCTGAATGAACTATTTTTAGAAGACCAACAGGATTGCTCTCTGCAAAGTAAACATTAGTTGGGGTCCAAGATCTAAACCAAAGCAATTCCCTCACTGTTCACTTGGCAGAACACAATGCCAACAGGAGAACCTTTCCCTCCTATTTTTCATGTGGAAGCTTTTCATTTTATTTTAGGCAATCTTCTCTTTCACAGGCTCAACTGATAGTTCATTTCCTCCTCGTCCCTTCCACTCCCTAAACTCAGCCATACCGTCTCCCTAGGTGCACGTTATTCCCCACAAACTCCTCAGTTTGTCTTTGCAGATCATGCTGGATCCTTGAGCAAATTGATTCTTTGCTTTTAGATATTTGCATTTTCAACATGTTTGGTTTGGTGCTGAAATAAGAAAAAAGCAGTGGAGAGAAGAGAATCTGCAAAGAGACTGGAATAAACTTCTCAGCATGAATAAAACCAACTACAAATCCACGTGCACTTTCAGACAAAAGTAATGTCAAAGAAAAGCAAAGGGAGATTAGTATTTTGGGGATTTTTTCCATACGTGTGTGTATGTACCTATTTATACATACACATATATTACTAAGGCTAGAAAATTCAAAGTATAAAACAATAGTTGAAATTCTTTCAAGTGTAAGAAGCGAAAAATGCACTGCTCAGGTACCTAAGCAACCTTAATTTACCCTATCACCTTACCAAATAGTAACCATGCGAGTTTGAAAAGCACCTCGTAGGCACACAATTAAAGACTAAATTAGAGTTATTGTTAAAAACATGTTTTCATTTCCCTGATATTGATAATTAGGTACCAATAAAGTTCTAAATTAACCAAGAAAACATCATCTACAGTCAAAAACTGTAGTAGCTTTAGACTATAGCTTCTTCCTCCTTCCTGTGTCTCCTAGTGATGGAGTGCTGTTTAATGTGAAAAACTAACTACGGCAAGTGTTTTCTGACTATGGGGACCACCAATCCATATGGGCAGGTGTCACCAGGTAGTGTTGTTAAACAGCCTTCTGACTTCTGTTTTATTAAAAAAGAAAAATACAAATGAGATTTTTGCCTGGGAAAAATGCTTTCATCCTTGATCTGCCTCGTAAACTCTGAACACACAGATCCCGTCAAAACAGGGGGAAGACCAGCTCTGCTTCATCAGTTCCTGAGACAGAGCAGCTTCCTTCCCACTGAGGTCTGAGAGTCTTAGAGGAGATATGCTTACGACTACCCCTGGTGCTGGGGCACAAGTGTAAATACAAGAAGTTTATTTTGCAATATAAATATAATTCAGATATTTTTTCTTCTCCAGTGAATGACAATCTCTAATGCTAGAAACTGCCAGAGGGGTAACATTAGTGTTGGCAGCAAGGCAGTACTGTTGAAAGAACAGCAAATCTTTTTTTTTTTTTTTTTAATGAGTTTGGCTTCATTATAGCACCAAGGAGACATAATATTGATTAGAAAACAGAAAAGAAGAAATGGCATGTATCTCAAGTTGTTGTTGGAATTAATGACCCAAACTACTACGCAGTAGTCATATTTTGTGAATTATGTTCCTCACAGTTTTTCCTCTTCTTCCAATATATGCAATTTTCTATGTTGTGACACACACTGAAAGGTCATTCCATCCCTGGTTTCCAACTCCTATTGTAAATTCAAAAGTGTTGCCACACTTGCAAAAAATCTAGTTTCATGACATTTGTTGTGGGAAAAACAGGGTATTAGATTTGCAAACAGTCTTGATACAGGAGAAGTTAAAAACTGCTGACCATAATCTCTTTGGAGCACAGTGCCTGTCTGTGTATTGTTTGTACCAAAGAATATTAGAAGTAGTAGAACTCAAGGGCTAAACAGAAAAACTTTTTACGGCACAAAAAGCAAACATCAGAAGGAGGTGGAACAAGTTATATGGTGACGTTGTACACAAGCTCCAAGCACAGCATAAATACATGCATTCAAACTGTGAAGGAATTTGGGCTTGCAGTAAAGGGTACGAAGAAATCCACTGACCTGAATAGCATTTACTAAAAAAAACAACCAAACCCCAAACAAAAAACCCCAGTAGTTACGCTTTTTTTCTACAGACAATGGCCCTATCTTACAATCCACGTTTGCACAGACTTGGACTTTAAAAAGAAATAAAGTTGTAAGATGAACATTTTTATCAAATATTTTTTCACATTTTTGAAAGCAACAGTCCATTTGTTTGTGTTCATGTTCCATAAATAGAGACAGCTCTACACAGGCAACTGCCCAGACAGGTTGACTGCTAAGGACAGCCATGCAGCCCTTGCTTTATTATTTTTCTGCCTATGCGATATCCTTGGAAAACCAGACAGACTTCCTAGTACTGCCCACGAAGGAAGACTGAAGGCAAGTGGGGCAGCAGTGACAATCTGTTTGCAGACAATGCATGAATATACTGAAGACAGAAAATGCAAAGGCATTTGGAATTTTTTACTGAAACAAAAGCTATTTAGCCACTAATCCAGGGACTACCAATATTTTTTTTTATATTCCCCAACCCCCCTGCTATGGGCAGGGGCACCTTCCACTAGACCAGGTTACTCAAAGCCTCATCCCACCTGGCCTTGAAGATGTCCAGGAATGAGGCATCCACAACCTCTCTGGGCAACCTGTTCCAGTGTTTCATCACCCTCATAGTAAAGAATTTCTTGCTAATATCTAATCTAAATCTACCCTCTTTCAGCTTAAAAACCCCTTGTCCTATTGCTACACTCCATGATAAAGAGTCCTTTCCCATCTTTCCTGTAGGTCCCCTTTAAGTACAGGAAGGCTGCTATAAGGTCTCCCTGGAGCTGCCGTCTTCTCCAGGCTGAACAACCCCAACTCTCTCAGGCTGTCCTCGTAGGAGAGGTGCTCTAGCCCTCTGATCATCTTCGTGGCCCTCCTCTGCACTCGCTCTAACAGGTCCGTGTCCTTCTTATGCTGGGGGCTCCAGAGCTGGACACAGTACTCCAGGTGGGGTCTCACAAGAGCAGAGTAGAGGGGCAGAATCACCTCCCTTGACCTGCTGGCGACACCTCTTTTGATGCAGCCCAGGATACAGAAGGCTTTCTGGCTGCAAGTGCACATTGCCAGGTCACGTGGAGCTTCTCATCCACCAACACCCCCAAGTCCTTCTCCTCAGGGCTGCTCTCAATCCATTCTCCATCCAGCCTGTATTTGTGCATGGGATTGCCCTGACCCACGTGCAGGACCTTGCACTTGGCCTTGTTGAACTTCATGAGGTTCACACAGACCCACCTCTCAAGCCTGTCCAGGTCCTTCTGGATGGCATCCCTTCCCTCCAGAATGTCAACTGCTCCACACAGCTTGGTGTCGTCGGCGAACTTACTGAGGGTGCACTCAATCCCAACATCCATGTCCTTCTCCATATCCCGGGTAACCAGATCTCCTGTTCCTTCCGGAGAAAGCCCACATTTTCCCTAGTCTTCCTTTTATCACTGATGTACCTGTAGAAGCTTTTCTTGTTGCCCTTGACATTCCTGGCCAGATTTAACTCTATCTGGGCTTTAGCTTTCCTAACCTGATCCCTGGCTGCTCAGACAATTTCTCTGTACTACTCCCAGGCTACCTGTCCTTGCTTCTGCCCTCTCTAGGCTTCCTTTTTGTGTTTGAGATTGTCCAGGAGCTCCTTGTTCATCCATGCAGGCCTCCTGATTTTTTTGACCAGCTTCCACTTTGTCGAGATGCATTGCTCCTGAGCTTGGAGGAGGTGATCCTTGACTATTAACCAGCTTCCTTGGGCCCCTCTTCCCTCCAGGGCTTTGTCCCATGGTACTCTACCAAGCAGATCCCTGAAGAGGTCAAAGTCTGCTCTCCTGAAGTCCAGGGTAGTGAGCTTGCTGTGCTCTCTCCTCGCTGCCCTAAGGATCTTGAACTCTACCATTTCATGGCCACTGCAGCCAAGGCTGCCCTTGAGCTTCAGATTCCCCACCAGCCTCTTGTTGTTGGTAAGAACAAGGTCCAGCATGGCACCTTTCCTCGTTGGCTCCTCTATGCAGTTCTTATGCAGTTACTGTTTATGTTCTTTCAAAACTTGATTTTTGATAACTCCTATTAAATTTTTCCTTTGAGATACTTCTGTACCTCCTCTTACTCAAGTATTTAACTTCCAACATTTACTGAATGGAAATTGCTTATCATGTTGTCTCTTTCTCTTTATTCAATGAGTGTACAACGTCATTATATAGGTACAATGTAGTCTCCGCAGCTGTATTTCCTAAATATACACAGCTTTAAAGGTTTCTGGTGGTATCTGGGATACAGAAGACAGGTCTGGAATATAAAGAGTTTTCATTTAATTAAGGAGTTATTCTTAAGTTAGCATATAGTCACATCTCCTTAAGCATCTTACAGTAACCACCAACAGCTTTCAGGGCTTCATCAGGGATTAAGTAAAATTGTAGTTAAGACATAGATAACAACAAAGAAAAAGACTTAAGAGCAAAGCCCAGCTCACTGAATATCTCTTCATGGGAGAATGTTATGGTTTGAGAAACCCACAACAATTTGTTGTCATTTGGACAATTTTCTATCGCCCAATGAACCCTCCCCACCCAGGAAGAAAACGAGGAAACCCGGGGGTTGAAATATAAACAAAATTAATAGAAAAAGACTAGGTAATTAACAGTAATAACACTAAAGAGCCAATAGTGATCCTGATACCAATATAAAATGTACAAGGATTACACTCAGCCAGTTATATCAGTAGGAAGCTGTGCACTCCCAGCAGTGGACAGTAAATGCCGGACACTGTGAGCGCTACGGCTTCAGGAGGAAGGGAAGGCCTCAGGGGTCTGGCAATGGGGCCAGAAGTTCTCTGGATCGCCGCCATCACAGGAGAGAAAGCTTTGAAGTAAACTTTCTAATTTATATTGAATGTGACGTTCATGGTATGAAATAATCCTGTTGGCCAGCTTGGGTCAAGTGCCTGGGTCTCGCTCCTCCTCATCCCTGCACCTGGCAAACTCAAAAACACTGAGACCTTGAAACCCACCCACCATAGCTGGCTATAAAGTAAATATTTCCACAAATTCAGACACTAGAGTCTTCTAAAAGTACAGTTTTCCCAAGCATTAGAAGAGAAATTAGTCCTGTGTTGCTCAAACCAGGACAGCGGGTAATCCAAGCTAGTAATATATTTAGCAGTGAACAACATTGTAAATGGATGCAAGTAGAGCAGCTTGTGCACAGAAAAATGTAAGTCTGTAAAGGTTATGCTAGACATAAGCCCATGTTAAAACCACTTCAATATTTAGGTTTTATTCTGTGCCAGAAACTCTGGCATTACTCTGTAGCTTCAAATGGCATGTTCCTACTCTGTTTTAAACAGCTAGGCATAAGTATTCAACCCTTTGAGAGGCAAAGTAGAATATGCAACTCCAATTAACACTAATGGGAGCTGTATGTTTATTCAGCTACACATGCTGCTAAAAATGTACTTCTTGGCCCATAGCTTTAAAGTAAGAAAAAAACCCACATTCTGAAATGTAAAGGGAAAAAGGTTCACGTTTCAGATATTTTCACAGAGTGCAAAAAAAGAATATTATAGTGCAGTTGTTATAGGCAGTATAAACTGCTACATAAAGGCAAATCAGGCCTGCAGTAAAAGATCTGAACACCAAATAATCATTGATGTGTCAAGTCTCTTACACTGATATATAAAAGGAATCAAGGCATTTGCATGGAGAGAATATAGTGGACGTAACTCACAGCTAAATCTTGAAACTTGCAACCAGCAATTATTTCAAAAAGTTTCCAACTGCTCTGCATCATCTAAAGCAACGGTATCATTCTAAAGAGAGAATCTGAAACCATCTGTGTTTGTTAATATGGCCTAAAGTGTTAAATTTGCTGTTGCTGTCTTGAGCTATGTCAAGACTGTTTAAATAAAAGCTGTGACTTGCTAAATCCTGTCCCTAGCTAATTAAAACCATGAGTTTGAAGTATGTTGCTTAATACATTCCCTTTACTCACTGTTCACTGTTGATACACTTAGTAAAGAATTGCACAATACAGGACACATATTCAGGGCTGCAAATGCAACAGGAAAAGAAATTAAAATGTGAATTTGAGAGAATTCTTAGAGTACAAAAAAATCAAATGTACTGCTGTGATTAAAGGAAGGAGGGGCTTCATAAAAATGCAGAAAATTCCTTGGTTTGTAAAGAAATTTTTTTTAACGGATAACACTCATAAATCAGACAAATGCAGGTTATTATCTGAGGCAGATGCTTTATAAGAAATTGTTTACAGTGTCAGAAGATCAACAAAATACAACATTAAGAATTAAGAAAAAAATTGTAAACTCTATTCCTGGAGGAATTCAAAGCACTTATTAAGTAAGGCACACAGCAGCTTCTTAATATGGCAGACCTTTTCTTTTATTAGCATTTGAGATAATCCAGAAACAGCGCTATGGCTGTGTGCTCCCTTCCATTTCAGGCAGACACATTGTCACTCGGCTGTTTTAGTTATGGGCTGGTTGCATTGAGAACTGTTTTTTTACAGTCCGGAGAATGTTTTCCTAAAGTCCAATACATTCAAAAGGAGCTAATAACTTGGTGTAACCAGTGCAAGATACTATCAGTAGAGGGGATCCTGCATATAAAGCTCATGTACGAGAAACTTCCGAGCATTAAGTTCAGATCTGGAGCGAAACTTCATCATTCTGGTTCCTCTCTGCCCATCAGTCAGCTTTCTTACGCAGCTGTAGCAAATTACAGCTGGAAAAGCATTATCAGTTATCGAAGAATGGCTATAATTGCACATCAGAGGAAAGATCTTTAAGTCGAAAGAGATAAAAAACATATTCTGCCTGCTGTCGGAGTACACAGCTCTTCGACAGTAACTGCATGTAACATGTGGATACACCATGCAGAAGGGAAAGAAATATACTGGGTTACACCCACATAAGCCAGGAACTTGTTAATGTTAAAATTTTTCACCTTCCCAGAGGCAATGAATACTTGGCTCATCCAAAATATCTGAGACAATTATCAGTCACAGTCCATGTCCCTGAAGCTTTTTCTTTAGCAAGAAGCAGCTTGTGCAACCAAGCAGCATTCTACTTCTGTAGCAAATATTAGTAATAAAAGTAATATTTCTTCACATCTTAACAAAAATGTAGTAGTGCAATAACTTAGTAATAGTTGTAACAGGGCTAGTGGAAGGAGACCTGGCTCTCCTTGGATTGCCTGTGTGATCTCTAGCTGCCTTAACCCCTCTTTCTCTCTGTTTTTCTCTTCTTTTCTATGCCGCCTTAGTTATTTGTAATTGCAAACTTCTGAAGGCAAGGACAGGTTTGTATTTTGTAGATAGCCTAACTGCATGAGGACCTAACCATAGGCTCAGTTGTAAAATAAATGAGTAGCAAATAGCATCTATTGAGAGTAATTGAGCAGTGAAATAAGAACAGTATTCTTCAATCTGTGACCTTAAGGTCATCCTAAAGAGGACATCAGGAAGCTTGCCATTTCCACTGAATGGATACAGGGATTGCAGGGACATAGACGTCATTGCCAATCATCCTTAAAAAAACCACACTGTAAATGGGGACCAGCCATCCAGCAGTACACTAACACAAAGACCACTGTGTCCCCTTCACCACAAAGTATGTACGGGCAAGGAGAAAGTCTGTGGCAACACATGTAAGAAGGCGAAAAGTAACAACATAGGAGGCTCCAGATGTCCCAGTCCAAGTTTGATCTGAGACCTGAGAGATCTCAGGACGTTTTCTGTTTGCAGTATTATTTTCTACAGTCTCAGCAAGCACCCAGGATAAGCATACAGGAACTAGGATATTCCAGGAAAGAGAAAAAAAAAAGGGGGGGGGAGAAAGGAAGCCTTTGTAAACTTAGAAAAATTCTCATTTACATATGTTCTAAATTCACTCTGAATTGAATGGAATTAGTTCAGCTTCATAGTTGTGTGATCAAGAGTAAGATATGACCTGTAGGTCAGTCTAACTATATTTCTGAGCTTGCTCTCAGCCTGAAATCCCCACACATCAGTGTGATACAAGAAGCTTTAACACAAAACTTGCCCTTATCTTTTTCAGTACAGTACCATGTCTACTATATTCTACAACTTCATTCGCATGAATAAATTCAATTAATATTTCAGCAAAGAATGAAATCCAATTGTGCTTCCTATTCATGACCTCTTAAGGAACTCAGTCCTGTACCAATGACAGCCTCACACAGCTTTACTATGAGGCGCCTAACGTAATTTTTGCTGACAAACTGCATAATTTTATATAATTTTTAATGAGGTGATTCCTGAGACATTAAGCCAAAGAACAAAGAGTCAAAGAATGATCATGGCAACTTTTATGTGTACTGTGTTTCTTAGGCCAAACTCGGCAGCAGTGTGCCTGTCTATACATTCACTAACACTAGTGGAATTACATCTACTCGCAAAAGGGTTAAATCGGAGCTCATGGAACCATGATAAGTTAAACATTGCTAAAGTCAGGTTGTTCACAAGGGAAAGAACACAGCCCTTTACTAAGACATAGATCTTCCATAGTTTATTTATCATTAACAGAAAGTGCTTTATAGCACTGCACAGAGGTTGCCATAAAACAACGTTTTAAGGCTCTCTCAACCATATTTCAGCCATAAATGTCCTATAGACATAGAAAGGAAAACTACCAAGGTTCAATATTATCATCTTTATTACAGATGACCTCACTATTGTGTTCTCTATAAAGAAAAAATATTAAACCATTAACATAGTCTGAATCCTAAATTAATACAGGTTTACTACTCATATCTAGATCTAAATGGCCTTACTTGCAGTGTAATTATTTTTCTACGAAAATTTTGTTGACAGCCCCATTAACAGTGATCATACCAGAATAAATGTTACCTCTTCTACTAAAAATGCGACTTCTGTGGCAGAGTGTGCCATATATCAGTACATATCCATCAGCAATTCAGTTTTCAGTGAAGTTTTATAATGAATGACATATTAAAAAACAAGGCACAAATTAATGAAAATTCAGTCATTTCACTACAAGTTACAAAGCTTAAACAGCTGAAACAGCTATACTGTTTAATCCAGATATTTCTATTCCCCTTATACACTACTTCTCACTAGTCCTATTTGTCAGTATGGTTCCGTAATACAAAGATATTATTACAAGCTGTATTATTGCAGCCCATTAAGATTCTTATAAAAATCCAAAGGAGACAGTAGCAAAAATAACATTACTTATTGTTTCATTATTTTTTAAAATAAGATGCATATGTTTGATGTCAAAATGTGTTTCTGCTTAACTTGCAGCTCTGTACATCCTAAATCTAAAAAACCCCAAAGCAATTTTAATGCCTTGTGTCAGCGTATGGCAATAGCAACAGTTCTCACTTTTGAGCCTATTCTACTGCATTATTGCACTGGAACTTCACAGAATTTGACTGACTTACTGAAAGGTTCTCAGATAAACAACACATGATTTATGAAGATGGTCAGTTTTACTTGAACACAGCAGATTTAAATCATTAAACTGGCTTTCTTACATGGAAATAATTCTGTCTGCAAAAGTCATATTTCAGTACAAAGCAGTGTTGCTCTAAAAATGGTTTCCCGTCATACAGTCCTTTAGAAAGGACGTTCTCATATTTGCTCTGGAAAGCACATTTTGCCCTGTATAAATAATAATGATTGCAGCAGATTAGAGAAAAAAATGTTGTAATTTTTAAAAAACTATTTGAAAATACCTCCTTACCATTTAATTATGTCTTTTCTTTTTAAACCCCCCCCCCCCTTTTTTTTTTTTTTGGTTCTCTGGAAGGCATACAGAATTTCTTTTTGTAGTTTTAACTACAAAGTACTGCCGGAGAGGGCACATGACTACAGTCACTGTGTGGTTGCACCAAAACAAAACTGTGAACAATGCTGTGCAGTACCAACGTCTCTGTTAATCTTGGCAATAAGCTCCCAGGAATTTGCCTAAAAACCAGAACGTCTCTAGGTCTTACTGCTGTAATAGGCCCCAGATTATTCTTTCCTTTTCTTTTGGCTCTTACCATTTCTCAACAGAGTAACGCAGAAATCAATTACAGAAAGTTACATTCTTGGGGTTTTAGGCATGAAAGAGGGCCTAGAGAGACGTGCAAGATATGGCGACAGTATATTCTTATTATTCACCTTGATACGGCTTTTGTACATTGTGCTCATCATAGTTCAATAGGACCTGACAAAACTAATGCTAGTTTTCATCTAACACTAGCTTGTGATGTTAAATAAGAAGCTGTGTGTGTGAACGTGCTTTTAAGCACTACAGTGCACCAAAGAATGAGCTGTTTTCAGCTAACATTGAGCCACTAATGATTTTAATGAGAGTGCCTTCTGGATTCATATTTTTTTCATAAAATACATCACACTAAAACAAAATCAATGAGAAACATTAATTAGGGCCTTTTTAGATGCCTTCTGTGGTGTTGTTTTTCTTTTGAGAAGCACCAGATGAAGAATGCTGTGCTTTATTTAAGCTAAGTTGTTTGACATTTAGATGAGAGAAAAAAGAGAAAAATACTAACAAACACAGGAACAATTTTTGACAGCTCTTTGTCATGCAAGAGAGAAAAAAGGGGACCGACTGTGAGATACTACTTTGAAGCCCTGGAAATTTGTAATGAAAAATTTAAGATACAAGAGAGGAAGAAAGATGAGCTATTCATTTGGTTCTGCATATATTAACACTTGTAATTCAAACTAAAGGTTTGCTATGTGTTTTCATAATTTTGACTCTAATAAATATCTTGGAGAATTGCTTTGATATTCTAAGATCATGCGTGTAGCTTGCATCCATTAAGAAAAATGGGGAACAATCATCATCAGCCCTCTTGGCGCTAATGAGAAGGTCATTGCTCTTTAATTATCACAGACATGAAACTGAAATATTTCAAAGGGTTTGTGGAATACAGTGGCTATAGGCAAAGCTGTGTATCTGTTTATAAGTCTGTCTGTCACAGAGCAAATCAAGTAGGACGTGCATCTTCCATTCTGTAGCCTCTCTGCTTTTGTGTATATTTAATTTTCAAGTTTGTATCACTGTTTCTTGCACATTGGATTAATCTGGGAAATTTAGACCAGCTATTAGCAGGGGCCGAGTAGGAGGGAGGAGGGCAGGGAGAGGCGGAGAAAAAGGGGTAGAGATGTGAGAATAGTAAAACGTCCCTCATCAGGAGGTATTGTGAAATAAGTACTAGTGTGTTGTGTGACCTTATTTCCCACAGTAGGGGTGTTACGAAGAAATAGAAATGATGAGGTGCTGCAGGAAAATATTAGCAAATTAAAAATTTGTGTTTGGCATTGGTTGTGATCTCACTCATATTTCCACACTTGCAAAGGAAGTGACTAGGAGGGGAACAGATACAGCTGAAGCCACAGATCCAGCTGAAGGAAAGCAAGGGGTAGAATCAAAAGTAAAAGTGATTTTTTTTCCTTTAGGTTCTGAACTCCCCAAAACAATTTCCTCCTACTCTGGTATAGCACTAAAATAAATCATTGCCCTCACACCTAGTAAGTTTACACCAAATATATTATATTGGCCCACTAGCAAAATCTGGAATTACTTCAGAATTAAATAGACTATTCTAACTTCAGTCATAGGTGAGCACCCTTGTCTTTCACGCAAGTGAAAGACTGAAGAATGGAAAGATAAGTTTCCTCTCTTTGGAAGACAGAGAGAAAAGAGGAAGATCCAACTTTTACATACTATTTCCATTTTGGTTTGTATAGTTTGGAGTACTACTGCTGAACAGCTACCTTCTCTCCTTTTGCTCAGTTTTTACCTTTGGGAGCAGTCATATTCCCAAAGGCAGGGTCGGGGGAAGAGAAACAGCATTCAAAATGCCAGCAATCAATCCTCAGCCTCCTCTGGATGCTTTGTTGTAATGGAAAGTTATGGCAAATATGTAAAATTAGCTCCTACATCTAAAATTCACAAATATTTCTCATAATTAAAAGTCTTTCTATTTGCCAGCTTTGGAAGACCAATACTGAAATTTCAATATAAATTGACTTACAGAACTCGGATCTGTAAATTTTCATTACCGAAATCTGATTTTAACATTTCAACAGAGTAATACAACGGCAAATGTTTATGACAGATGAAAAGTTTACCTTCCTGCAACAACCCTCATCTCGAAAGCCAACTTAGGAGGAATTACATTAGGTGAGGATGGAATGATTTTCCAAATTATTTCCCACAGAGTTTTCAACTAATTCTTCTCACAGAGTTTGACCTTTCTGTGGAAATACAAATTCCCTTTCCTCCCCCTGCCAGACATCAGGCCAGAAAAGCTTCTGTGGACTTGCCATGAAATTCCAAAAGCAAAAAACACCAGTCTATTTTTTTCAGTCTTTTATAATACTTTACATGCAGAAAGGTACAGACAAACTTAGGTACAAACCAACAATGCGTAAAGCCAGTATAGAGCCGTATCTGCACAAATCTTGTCTGATCAACTGGTAATGCAAACAAAAAGCACTGGCAACTGGTAGATACCCTGAAACCAGGTAAAGTGGCCTAATCCCCAAAGAAGGCAAGACTCTAACTAAGTGATTCTCATTAAAAAAAAAAAAAATTACCCTATTAAAAACTAATGCAAAGATTTTCATAGGAGTTCTCCCTTGAGATCTACATACATAAAATTTTACAAAACAATCAGACTGCCTTTTTCAAAGAAAGACTTGAGTAATCACTTCCAGGGTGACTAAAGTGACTGACTTGACGTGGTCAAAGCAGAAGCATAGCCTATGTCTGAACTGAGATACGCATCTGAACACCCAGATTGAGAAATGTTTTCTGACCTTTCTCCTTCCCACTCTCCAAAGAACCTGCTTTCCACAGTAAAGAAATCTATTGCATGAGCCAGATGGGGAACACAGTGTACGTCCCACAGGTACTGCAGATGCAGTCAAGGTTACCCTCTAACCAGACTGAAAGGTGCTACCCCTTCAGTTCAACAGAAGAATGGAGTTAAACGGAAGCCATGCTGACTGTGTCAACTCACCCCAACAGCTGGACACCAGCTAATCTAGTGATTGCAGTGATCCCTTCGTTAAACGGGAGAGCTGTCAGTGCTTGCTCTCTACCCCATTACCATCAAATCCTGAGTTCAATGCAAGAGGAGCACAGAATCTCTGGTACCTCCTCTGAAAGTGTGTATCTTGTACTCTTGTGACTGGTATTAATAACTCTGTTCATTCACACCTGCACTTGTTTACTGGACCATTTTTAAAACAACCTTTGGGGAGAGAAAAAAAAACATTTAGTCAGTGGGTAAAATCTTCAAGCGTCCGAAAAGAGTCCAACCCCAATATATAGGGATACTG
This sequence comes from Burhinus oedicnemus, assembly GCA_008921705.1. Taxonomy (NCBI): domain Eukaryota; kingdom Metazoa; phylum Chordata; class Aves; order Charadriiformes; family Burhinidae; genus Burhinus; species Burhinus oedicnemus. The sequence continues at coordinate 885,236 of VFFE01009035.1, forward strand.
CCTGTGAGAGGGACTCAAAGTAGACCATTTACTAATGACAATCTTGCTCATGAAGAAAGAGGGACATTGGCTGGATTTCAGAAGCTGATATTCCCCAGTAATAACGGTGTCCAGAAGTCCACGTGAGAAAAAATCTACTGTCCAAATTAGGCAGACAGAAACACTTTATAAGAGGGCTCTAGTTGGTCTCTTTCTTTCTGTAATAAGCATGGGAAAATTTGCAAGTATGGACAGGGAAGGAGGGTGGGAGGCTGGAATCTTTCTTCTAAATATATTAGAAGTAGAAAAGTTATTTTCTAAAATTAGGAAGAAATTCAAAAGCAAATCATTTAGCCCCTGTGATCCGTGGGCTCTCTCTCTTTTTGCACAAGTTTAAGGAGAATGGCACTATGCAGGTTCTAGCTGCTATCACAAAACAAGTAAATGAGAAGTGAAGAAAGTAAGTGCTCACACCTGGAGAGAGACAATTTTCATCTGTAAATCAAGCAGCACAAAAAGCACTAGGGAGCAAGTTTCCTGTTTCAAAGTATTATTCTGCTGGAAATATTTAGCTCGTTCCCAACTACTCCTCATTTACAGTTTTTTCTATACTAAAACCACACAACCAAGGTATAACGTCTCAGTACTACATTCCTTTTATCTGTTTGTCCCGAGCTTTATACAGCTCAATATCCAGAAATATAAATTACTTTCTATTTATGTAGTTAATTTATTGAAATAATTTTTAATTATACTGCCCTCTTTCTTTGACTACCCTTTGCTTTGTATCTTTAGCATCTTAAATCATTTTGCTGTATGTTTTTTTTCCTCTTGATCATTAAGATATAAAGTAAATTGAATTAGTCCTAAAACTGATCCTTGTGGCACTTCATTTTTCTCTACCTCCTTGTACCCTGAACTGACTTAACTCACAATTACCTTTTTGCCTTTATTATTAAAGCACTTTAAAAAAAATAAATCATCAGTTCATGTAGTAGACCCCTACACAATACTTACAAAACTTGCATGCAATTAGAAAAGCCCTTTGTGCAGCATTGTATCAAAAGATTCTGAAAGGAAATGAAACAGAAGAATGCTCACAACATTACAGCACAAAAGATTATAAGGCAATTTTTACCAGGGCAAGTCGCATGAGCTTTGGACAGCCAGTGGTGAAAAAAAAATAAAATTGCTATTATTTTAATCTCTTAACAATGGCAATGCCACACAATGGCCAAATAACACAACTTCCTACTCAAGTTTTCAACTGCCTCAAAGCATCTCCTTCTGCCAGTTACTACCAACCCTTCTTTCTTCCTCTTCACCCCTGTGTCACATACAACCCTGAAAGCAGCATCTACTGTTTAAAAAGAATATTCTACCTTCTAAGAATTTGCTTTTCTTTGTGGACTCCCCATTTCACTGTGATTAACGTCACAGAGGATAAAAAACTGCCACTGATGGAATAGAAAGGTGGCTACTCAGTCCATCTCCATTGCTCCCACAAGAACCAAGTATCTTGGTAGACGTTCATGGAAGGCACAGTGTGCTTCCAGAACTGAGCTAGTAGAAGAAGACAACAGCTGGATAATACTCACAAGTACAGACAAACTAAAACTACCTGCTTAAGTCTATCTGAAAATCCAAGCCATGTGATCTAATCTACCCTCTGGGAAGAGCTTTACATGTTGAAGGCAGAGGTTGTTCTATAGTTACCCACTCTCAGGGTTAACTAGTGTCTGAAATAGACAAACATACTAGTTAAAGAAATTAAGCTCTTACTCCATAGGTAGCATGAAAAAAACTACACATAATTATTTAGAAATACAAACACTGTGAAAGCTCATGAAAATAACACTGCTGGAGCTGTAAGGCAATGGAAAACCTGAGCATGAGGCAATGAATTCCTAGACCAACAGGGGCCTAAGGGGCCAAACTCTGCGCCTATTAATTTCATGCCATTGGCTTCAATAGGGCCATATCCAATAATGACGAGTGATACTCCTGGTGCGGTTGTTTTTATGTTGTGTTAATACAGTGTTAAGCCAGTTGTTTAAAACTGCTTTGCAGTAATTAAGTAATGGCAGTTACTGTTACATGTGTTTATTAGTAAAAAATAGTAAAGAACTGTTGCTGTTCTGTTCTTTATACGTGGCCTTAGGGACTCTAGCTTTTGTACTCCCCAAAGTGCCCTCTCATTACTGAACTAAACTTGCCAATAAAATACCACAGGGGATAAAGGAGTTTATTTTTTTTCAGTGGGGATGGGAGTTCAGCTGAACCTGAACATCACCAGAACAGCAGCTGCTGATTTCCTGGAATGGGAGAGGCAAGCCACGCAGGGCGGGCTCTCTGTGCCGCTCTCCTCTCTCCTTCACATCGCAGCATCCCCGCAACACAAGAGGTGTGTAGGTGGATGCTGCAGTTTTCTTCCTGCTTTGTTTCTCTTCAAGAATAGTAAACAGGGCTGAAGTCAGCAAAAATCGCTCAAATAAAATGTCAGAAATCTGTAACACAAAAAGCATGGAGCTTTTTTAAAGCAACACTCCCAAGTATTACAAAAACGATCACAAAACCAGAATCCAAATCCACTTCTTTCCTGTATTTGTTAGAAAAGACAAAACAGGCCTGATTTTCCATCACCACATACCTTATATACTCCTTAACAGGAGTGTGAGATTGGCAACACGTAAAAGCTTTATGTTCATCATTCTGACATTTGTTCATTAGACAGGGAAAATATGGAGAAACTGCCTGAAACCCCAGGTTGAATGGAATGATGGCTGTCCAAAGCATATCTTACGAAGACCACATCATAAAAAAATGTCTACAACTTATACTCCACAAAGGGTAACTATACAGATTTCCATGAAACATCCAAGGATCTAAAGATCAAGTGAATCCATTTTTCACTTAAGAAAGGAAGTTCACTCCTTTTATTTGCCAACTTCTTCCAACTACCAAGCAATAAAAGCTGAACTTCTATCCCAAGTAGGTAGCCTACAACTAAGATAACACAATCAATATAATCACTCCATGTCAAAGGAACATTTATAAACAACACCTTTTAGTTTTCATATAAATACTTTCTGTGCACTCCAGTTTTGACATATCTTGCCATAAGGAGAACTTCAGTACGTTCTGAATAAAAGTCTGGCAAAGATGAGGTATGCCTAACAGTAGCATTTTCAGCAAGCTGAGCAACATGCAATAGTCACAAGATAGTAAGATGATTTCTCTGGTCAAGACTAGCTTTCAGCAAATGACTGTCCCATCATACCAGGGCTCCAATATTTTAAAGACAATTTTTTCATAAATTTTAGTTCAAATGCTGCCAATAACTAAATCCTATGCAGGTCTGACTTTGAAAATTCAGGAGGCAATAGTGCTGAAGATTCTTGTTAAACTGTTTTCTTTCTCCTCGACTCCTTATTTGAAGCATATTTTTAATTATGCATCATTGCCCACACATAAATTCATTTATGTATATTAATTTTTGCTCCACTTAGCAGAGTGGTCACTTAATTAAATGTCTTCAGTTGTTTTAATGAAAAGAAAAAAAAACAGCTTTAACAGAATGTTGTAACACTATACATTTAAACATACTATTTGTTGCCTTTATTTCAGTCCATTTGTAACACTGATACTAGGACATTTGTGGAACCGATATTAAAAAGTAATATACTTTTCTAAAGCCCATAGACTGTTTAGCAGATTTTTAAATTGAAATCAAAATTATACAGATTTTTCATTCTGATAATTTTACCAATTCACTAATTCTTTAATCTTTACAGGTCATTGAACAGCTTCACATTAATGAGATGTAGTTAAGAACAAATTTTACAGTTTTTCTTTTTTCTCTCTTTTTTTTGAAAAATGTTGCATATCATTTGCAAATTAGAAAGAACTTGTTCCATTTATGGTACATTTATTTAAAATAATCGAATGCATGAGAGCCAGCTGAACACTGTGTGCAATGACGCTTTAAAACAAATTACCATTTATTTATAAGGAAGAAATAGACTTTTAAAAAGCACACAGACTGCATTTCATTATTAATGGTGTTCTCCATGCAAAACTGATTTCTTTCAATAAGATACAGAAACAAGAGAAAACTCAAAGAAAAACCAGGAAGAAAGCCTATCTCAGGGACATGCGTATTTTGCATATTAGCAATTTGTAAAACATAAACAAAACCTGATGGCACCTGAGGTGCATGTATGAGGAATTTCAATGGCAACTTCTCTGCAGCTGCTAGACAGTTTCAAACTACACAGTACTTTGAGACTCAAACTATACAGTAGATACTGTATTTAAAAAGAAGTCAAATTACTCAACATTGGCATGTAAAAACTTCACTTTTTTCCAGTATGCACAATGCATTCAAGAAACACTTCTAACATCAGATGTCTGAAAGAATTGATATTTCAAAATTATTGTACACTGTAATTTCATGCTGTGAAAACAGTGAAAGGTAATTACTTTGGCTCAAGTATGTTAAATTACTATTATTCTATTCTAAATTGAATAGACTGTTTATCTTTCTAAATGGCAAGTTAACCACCTAGGGTTTCTCAGGCCAGGTTTGGTGCATAGATGCATGTGCACACCACCCATGAAAGTCAGCACTCATCCCTGGCCCAGAGGTCCATTGTTATTCAGTCAAGAAAAATTAACTTGCTGAAGATTAAAGTTACATGTCTTAGCTGAATATTTTGACTGCTGTTCAACAATTCTCTAGGCTCGTTTGTAAAAGCCTGCAAACTGTGCGTTTCTCTCCCTCTGGAAGTTGAATGGAAAGCATTTTATACTGTTTATAAACAGCTATTTCATTACAGAAGAACAGCAGTCAGTTACAAAGATATTTGGGGGGGTAGATGGTAAGGGTTTGGGTTTTTTTTCTTTTTTTAAAAGAATAATTGAAAACTCTAATTCCATGAGTATGAGTCTATTATAATTTCAGCATGCTCGTTCCCTTGCACTTTAGCTCCCTCTCTCATATTTTCTCAGCTAGGATCTGACCTGTAACTTCATAGCTCAATATAAAGGGGTGCCACATATTTCTTGGTCAATTTTAACAGAGGTACAGATGGAAACATAAGCAAATTTTCTTTTAAGTCAGTTTTTGGAAAGGGTCAGCAAATACTTTAGGATCAGAGACATACGAACTGTTTGGCAAAAATGACTATGCACCTGATAATTCCAGAAAACTTTTTCGTACAGAAGGATGATGTACATAAAGCCTAGAACTACTGTTACTAATTAGATTGCTGTTAATAAGCAGCAATACAAATGCTTGACTGCAATTTCATATCTGGCCATTGATCTGACAACAATTCCAAATTACTCATTAGTGATCTTCACTTCAGGAGGTGCTTTGTAAAAACCTGAACTAATTCCCTCTTCTCTCACTGAAACAGCTATTTGCATGATTCTTGAAATACTAAAATTTAAGTTTCTCTGTAGCTGCCAGCTATTGTCATTGATGAGATTTGAAGGTATTTTTGTTCTAATAAGCTTCCTTACAATATTTCTTATCAGAGAAAAACATAAAGAAGGTTACAGATCCTGGGGCCTGTGTCCAGCTCTGCAAATCAGCTCCTCTGATGACCTTGCTTTCCAGCTATTCTGATTTTTGACTCTTGCAGCCTTGGGGAGCAACATGGTCTCTGCGTAAGTTCTACTTATTCATTTAAATACTGCCTTCCCACAGTGAAGGGCCACTGAGATTTGGTCGCTTCTCTGATCCTTCATTCCCTCACTTGTTCTTCACTGCCCTACTACAAAATGGGGAGAGAACAACGTGCACAAGGTCAGCCTGCTGACACTCACCAGGCCAGGCTCTGGCTCAGACCTTAATGTAGCAGTTTACAGCTTCAATAGCAAACTGTTCTGACAGCAGATCTCAGGATTCAGAGTAGACTGTAGGAAAAAATATCTGTCCTTCCCTTTATCACTCCTGGTTGCTTCTATTTCTCTAAACACAGGAAGAAAGCAAAGAAATCACAGGGCTCTAGATGAAGAGACACATAATAAAAAAGTGAAGACAGAATACATGGGGAAAAAATTAGAAGAACGTGTTTCTGGGACAAGGCTTTGGAAAGTTCAACTCGCCCTTCCCATCCTAGCAGGAGCAGTGAGTCCAACACTGCAGCACCCTTGCTCTCTTTGTCAGTCCCTCTCTCTCTCATAGCAGAACTCACCCTGGTCCCTGACCTGCAGTGTGTCTAAATTCAGTTTTTGTTTCATACTCCTGAGAAGCCACGAGTTGAAGCTGAGCACAGTTTCCCATGTATGAGTGCTCGCTCACCTCTGCTAGCATCCAGACAACGTAAGGAAGGAGGACACAATTGTCTACTTTCCTCCTCTGTGAGCTCCAACATAAGGAAATGACACACCGCCCTGCACCATCTCAAAGATAATGGTCTGCCTTCAAGTACAACAGCTTCTGAAAGCCCCCGTAATGCACTTCTTATGGCCTACACCACAATTAGGCCATGTCTACGACATTTCTTCCCTTTTTTTTGTCCACTATCATCCACTATGGGATTTGCATCCTTTTCTTCATGCACTGGCTAATGGAAAGCACTTAATAGAACCACTGTAAGTAAGGTTTTGTCTGAGAATCTGATTTCAGCTGAGTTGTAACTGGGATAAGTCATGCAAGTTTCTGGTCAGCCAACGTGACTGAAACCAAAGTACATCAAGTTGAATTTAAATAACTTGTGTAGCAGTACTTTTAAAACATGGTTTGGCTTGTGACGATAGTCATAGATTTACAATTTGTACAGACATGACTTAAATTATACCTCTAGCACCTAAGTAATGTAAGTTTTTATATTAGTAGTTTTTGTCCTACATGCTTAGAGTGTAGCACTCAGGCAACATTAAAAAATCTTTACATTCAAGCCTGATTCTAATATGGATGGATGGACAATGCCTATCTATGCCTTTCTCATTAAGGAAAAAAACGTAACGTTCACTGCACATCCAAGCATGAAGCTTTATTTGGAAATTGAGAGAATAACAGTACAAAGATTAGGAAGGTGCTTAACTTCACCCACCAACAAGTCCTGTGAACAATCAAGAATATACAGGAAAACTGTTTCCTTCAATTAACAATCCCTGTTTCCTCAGATTATTTTCCCACTAAGGTTATTTGTGTTGAAACATCTAGACCAGCTTCCTAAATCACGAGTTCTCTGTACAGAGATGCAGTACACAATGCCTCTCAGTAACTCATAAAGAGTGGTTTCCCTGAACGCTTTCTTATCCACTGCTGAAAAGAATATCCAGCTGTTTGGCGATGCCAGCCTTGGCATTTCTCACTTCATTCTGCAATGAATTTGGACTACACATAACCCTAGCATATTATCATAGCCCTGATGCTGGTCATCACATGGGCCGGACACTAGAGCTGCACTACCACTGCCTCAGCCTCCGCATGGCTTACAGGCCCCAGACTGGTCCTTTGCAGTGAGGAAAACACCTGCAGAGTCCCCAGCAGAGAGTCCAGGCTCCCAGAGCTGCTGAGATGAACCTTTCTGTTCACTGTGGTCATCACGGGAAACATAGTATGTTGTAACTAATAAAATATCTATGAAGCTATCTTTAAAAAAAAGGCAGAATAGCACTATGGATATACTGAGATGCCAAGGCAATAGTAAAAATAATAACAGGCTCATGTAAGCTTTATTTTGACAAGAAAACATAGACTACTGTTTTCTCTTTGTTACAGGGTAATATTTATGAAGAAATAATTGAGAAAGTAGTTGCTGTAGGAGAAAAAGAAAGCATTTGAACCCTGCTACTTACAGTTCAGATAATAGAAGCAATTCCGATGAAAATGTAAGATGTCACAGTCCTTTCATAGTTTTAGAAAAGGCAGTCATAACTCACTGACAGCAGACATCAATTAATATTTTAGGGCTATAAACAATGATAATAGTTTCTGGACAGATAGAAACTGCTGGAGAAAGCCTTGAAGGTGGCACAAAACTTTCTCTGGTATTAATTTATTTACCAGATAGTAGTTTATGAGATAGTAGTTTAGTTAATATACATCAGTAATTTGGATCATATTACTCCTGCAATTAAGACAGAACTCTATGTAAATATATATACAGATCCATGCAAAGCAGCGTAAACAACCTCTGTTGTCTTTATGTTCACTCTGATGTCCTCTGGCCAGCAAATCTAATCTCTTTCTCTTCTAAAAATTCAAAGCTAGTCTTGCCGTACCCTGTTGGAATTGGGCTGACAAAGTTTCTAAGCCCCAGGGATTTGTCCTTGCAAAATTACATTCTCCGGCAAGTGAACAGGGCCTTCCACTGAAGAAGTCTTTGACTTAGAAGCAGAAGAATTGTGCAATATTCCCCAGATGTGATCTAATGATCACACCACTGTTGTAGCTTCACAAACTAGCTGCATGCCTTAGAATGATGGAAATCAGTATCATTGTTGGAAGCGTACATACAGTAACCACAAGAAATTACATTGCGGGAGAAGTAAAGGTAGTTGCAAGAGAAAATGAAAATCCTTGTTCTCTGACTCTTCTCAGCTCTGCAAGCTAAGGATGCTTCAGATCATAAAGGCACAAAATCTGACCTGAATGCAGCCTCTTAGGAATGGACTGAATGCAGTACTCCAGATCAGTCTCTGGGTAATCTCTGCAACATTTCCTTTCATACACAGCTCCAAATTGCACTCTCATTTCAGACAGCAGTCTGTAGTCCTCTGAGCAGCCAGCTGCTTTTTTGTCTGAAAAAGTTCATCTCCTGTGAGACCCACCTCAGATAAGGTGGGTGGTCTGAGGGAACAACCTGGTAGAGGCACACATGTTGACACCTCGCCTCTAAGCCCAGCTGGGTGTTTTTGCCTGCATCACTGATACTCCTCTCCATTGCTGAAATGGCAAAGGCCAAGAAAATTCACAGCAAGCAGGCCATAAAAAGGAAGAGTTTTTACAAAATACTCTTGCCTCTGTCAACACACCCTTGCTTCCAGCATGGTTTCTCAATAGCAGCAAACCCTGTTCTTCTTGGGCTCCGGGAAGATTCCTGTGTCTCCTCGGGGCCCCGCAGCTCGCCGCAAACTCTTGATGCAGGAGCACAGCGTGGCCCTGCACTGCTTGCCTGCCAGCCAGCCATGCCACACAGCCCAGCAGCCGCGGCCCTCACCAGCTCTGTCCCCTGGGGCACCCACTGCTAGCATGAACCACTCTTCCCAAAGGAACGTGGTACAACCACGATCAAGCAACAGCATCCTAATAGTATCCATCACAGCCACAAAAAGGACCTCTATCCTCTTAGGCCGGCTTTAGGGAAAGTCAGCATATAGGTAAGTAGAAAAAAGTTACAGCTATAGTTACTGTTATAATACTTGTAACGACCCCTCAAAGTTACAGAAAAACCATATCATTGCAATAGTACCAATGAAGTCTTCATGTCTTTTCATGCATCTTCTGAGCTCTCCAAACCAACTCTGAATAAAAGCATCTCACGCAATGTCCACTTCCTATCTTACCGCACTTGTCCTTAAGTGGTGTCTGTTTCTCTCTCTCTCAGGGACATGTTCTCAGAGCACTGCTGTACTCAAAGGCATTCGCAACAACAAGTATGTCTCTTCAATTTGCAGTTTTCTTAACAAAGCGCTGCCCTCCTGAACAGAAGCACATGGCTCTATCGTTTTTCCCAGACACTTGGGTGGATGTCTCATTATTATGGGTTTGTAACAGATAATGGACCATCTCAGGTAACATGAGCCTAAGTCAGGGAAGTTTCTACATTTATAGTGATCAAGAGGAAGTACTTCAATTCTGAATGCTTTACTTGAGATAGCCAAGAAAACTTGTTCCTAAAGTTGTGCCAAAGAATACTGCAGATTGCATGGAGATTCAACAGTTTGGCATGCTCCCCCCTTGCCTGCCCATTAATGAACTGATTGGTATTATTATGTCATTATGCTGTGACACAAATGTCTTCATGGCATTCACTTCCACATATCCATTAGGTGAGAGACAAGGGTCAATTAGTAAACAGAAGTAGGCAGCTGTTGAGGCAGGAGCAATCAGAAGCTAAGGCTCAGTATGTCCCTTTACCCAGTTTTGTCTACAAGAGCAAAACTCTGGAGCAATGTGCAAAGCAGCCAGCTACAAGGTAAGCAGAAAGATGAGAAAAGAGGATTTTTAAAGGTTTCATATGACAAAAATTGAAGGGAAATGAGCAGTTTCACACAGGAAAGGAAGGAAAAGAAATGATTCAGCATGCTTCTGCAAAAGAGGATTAGGGACTGGTCATTAGACAAGACTGATCAAGACCAGAGAATTCAGGCAATGAGCAGAATCAAAGTAAGAACTAGGATTCACCAACAGGCACTTAGGATGAGGATATTATAGTGACCATAGCATCTAGCAAACAGTTAATTACACCACAGAAAAAAATGGTGCAAGAAAAGGATTTTCCTGCAACAGGATAGCTGACAAAATAGTGCAAACTGCCCAAAACAAATAAATCTATAGCAAAAATTAATCCAGCAGGGGCCTTTTAGACTGTGTCTTGCATTAATATGTAAAATAATGCATTAATTTGCAGATCAGATCTGCATTTAAAACTTGCAACTTACTGTAACATTCTCCATTTGTAGAGACTGCCATTAGCACGCAGTTGTACCATAATATGAAAATGGATATACCATAGAAGCACGCAATAATTTAATTTGGAAGAGACCTCTGGAAGCCATTTGGTCCAAACACCCCACTAAACGCAGGGCCAGAGACAACATCAAAAGTTACATTGGGTTTCTCAGGGCCTTGCTTAGTTATGTTCTGATTATCTCCACAGATGGAGATCTCACAGCCTCTCTGGACTCCTGTACCTTTGAGCACCTTCAGTGTGAAATTGCCCTAATATCAAAACAGGATTTCCTATGTTGTAACCTGTGTCCATTGCCCCTTTTTCTTTTGCTGGGCACATCTAAGGGCGAGTCTGACTCCATCTTCTTTATAACTTATTAAGCAGTTGAAGACAGCAGCATCACTCCTCTTCCTCAGACTGAATAAACTCTCAAGACAGTCCTCATACATCATGTGCTTCAGCCTCCTCAATGATCTTGATAGACCTCTGCTCGACACGCCTCTCCTTACTAATGTCTACTGGCAAGCCCCAAACTGGAGCCAACACTTTAGATGCCATCTCTCTTTCACCAAAGTGATGGGGAACAATCACCTCCCTCAGCCTGCTGGCTGCTCTCTTGCTGATACAGCAGCAGGTCGCTGACCTTTCTTGACACAAGTACACACACCTGACTCAGGTTTGACTTGTTATCAGCCAAGGCCCCAAGTGCTTTTATACAGAAATTCATCCTTGCCAGTCTGCCACCCCAGGTGCAGGACTTTGCATTTGGCTCTGTTGAACTTCATGAGATTCCTGTTGTCCCATTCCTCCAGCATGCCAAAGTTGCTCTGGATTGCTGGACTTGCTCCCCAGCATAATGTAATCTATGAACTCACTGAGGGTACACCCCATGTCCAACTCGCTAACAAAGACATTAAAGCGCATTGGCCCTAGTATTGACTCTTGAGGAATACCACTAGTAACCAGCCTCCAGTTGGACCCTGAAGTGGTAATCCTTTCCGCCTGTTGGTGCAGCCAGTTTCCCACCCACCTTAGAGCTCACCCGGTCAGTCCATATCTCAATAAAACACAATAAACAGTTAAAACATTATAGTGCGTATATAATTTGGAACAGTTTCAAGCAGGTAGGCAGAAACAGAGTTGTCATCCTGAGGTGAAGGGACCAAGCTACTCCTGCCAAGTAGGAGGGGAGCAGGGACAAGAGGCCAGAAGACTGGGAGATCCCAGGGGAGAGCCCTTCCTCATGCCAGATCTGCTGCCAGTAGCGGGTACAGCTGCCATCTGCCAACAATAACCACAAAGCGCGTCACATTCTTAACTTCTCCAGCAACATCAGCCAGCCCAAGTCTTTCAGGGCCGTGCACCAGCGATGGAGGGGCAGTAGGGCCATTTTGCTACCCATGCAACTGCGCCTTGTACTGTGACTGTAGTCAGCCTAGATACTATTGGTTCAACTTTCCAGCTATAATGTGCAAATTGTATGCAGGTCAAACAAGTTCTTAAAATTTGCCAACATAAGGAAACATTAAAATTGTGATGTGCGTAATTTTTTTTTGTTTTTCTTTAAGCATATATACATATATATAAATTCTTACTTATGGGTTTTTTCCAGGTAAAATAATGGCAGTGTCTTCTTGTGTGACTTAAGAGAATCATACTGCTTTAGCAAATGCTTAAATAACCAAAGCACTCACATGTATTGATCCTTCCTTTATTCCCTACAGATATTAGTTATTGCAGTGTTTTGGGCCAACTGAAAAATATGTTTCCAGTCATTTGCCATTGAAAGCTTATACTCCACTTTTTAAGACCCACACTAGTGCCTTTTTTTTCTGTAAGGAAAAGCATTAGAGATCTTCCATGTCCCCTTTGTGAAATCTGTGTGCTTCTGCTTCACTTCTCAATCCAACTTAACATGTACATCTGTCCTGTTTTAGCAGTTAGTAGCTTTACCAAACACAAAAAATAAGAGTAATAAATGATACTTGGTTTTAAAGTAAGTTTAAGGCATGAATAAAAATCCTTTTTCTTCAAAGCTCAAAAGAGACCCTTTCATAACCACTCTTGACAGACCAGAGAGGATGGGATCTAGACATCTTTTAAACAAGAGGTTGTAGATGCCAACTTTATTTCTCAAGTGGCTAAACCAGATGTATTAACTCAAATGGAACAAGAAAGAAAGATGCCTTCCCTGTCCCAACAAACCTATTATCATGAGGCCTGTGAATATTATGTGTTCGATGTTCTATGTGAAAGAACGAACAGTAAATGCTTTCAAAATGAAGTCAGCTGTAAATGCATACTGTTTTTTGAACTTAAGATGCAAGCTCCCATGAAAGTTGGCCTTCTAAAAAGTTACAGAACAACATTTGAAAAATGAAGGCATAGCACATATACAATTTCTATATTTTCAGAGCAAATTCAAAGATGAATACATCATAACCTTGTTAAAATAAGATTTTTCATTATACTTCTGATTGTACTAATCTGATATTTAAGGATGATGTATAGATCCTTCCTGGTGTAAATTTTCTATATGTCAAAAACCAAGCATTGATTGGTCCCAATTCTAACACTTGAATTTCAGTATCTTTGGTATTTCTTCCAGAATGACGTGTTTTGAAAGCAGCCTTAATTTCAGAAGTAATAAAAAGACAAAATTGCTAGCTTCTTGGTTAGAGAGAAAGCTTGGAAAACATTAACTCAATACACAGATAAATTTCCAGAATACATTCCAGCTGAAATAGATTATTTCTCTCACAGTAGTTATTCCAAAGCAAAATAGCGTTTGTTTCATGATAGAGCAGCCACACAGAGGGATAGTTTCAGCAAAAGACATGCCATTTCACATTTTTTGCAAAACATCTTCAGTTTCTTATTCTCATGTGGATTAGACCTAGGCCTTCCAGGCTATACCTGGAAATTTTGGAGAAACCTATCTAGACCCACATTTCATTTTTTCTTCCCCAGCCAAGACTTCTTAGGGGATGGAGGGCAATTATGGCCAGATCTAGGTATAACGAATTTTGGCCATTTCCTATGCTGGCAATCAGCCTGCTTGTCAAAGATGGCTGTTTTCCCTGAACCTATTTCAGTTCTACAAGAGCCCCAGTAAGTCGAGCTGGTGACAGCAGCGCTCACTGTCCCCAGCAAGAATACTGGAGTGGGTTAGGGCACATGGTCCTCTTCACCACAGCAACAGCATTTGCTGCCCTCGTCCTTCCCATCCTAGCAGGAGCAGTGAGTCCAACACTGCAGCACCCTTGCTCTCTTTGTCAGTCCCTCTCTTTCTCATAGCAGAACTCACCCTGGCCCCTGACCTGCAGTGTGTCTAAATTCAATTTTTCTTTCATACTCCTGAGAAGCCACAAGTCGAAGCTGAGCACAGTTTCCCATGTACAAGTGCTTGCAGCTGCCTGTTCCATGAAGTACGTTATTGGGGAGCTCTGCAAGGGGGAACCTTTACAACAGGACTCTAGGACTAGTTCTGTCTTAGTATATATAACGTGTGAATTACTGTACTTTCCTCACTGAGGATAAATAATGCAGTTCTTTCTGAAGCCAAACATACCCCAGGTCAAGTTTTCCCTGCTCAGTTATACTGGCAGCGTGGAGTACATGGAAATATGCCAGAGTCAAAGCGGACTGTAATAAAGTCAATGGCATTTTATCAGATACCATAGCTAGGGGCAGAATATGATCCAATGTGTACATTTTGAATAGAATTCTTTTAGAAAGCACTTCAGAGAAATAAAACAAAAACAGTTTATTTTCCTTGACAATATTCAATCCATGCAGTACAACTCACAAGAGGCCAATAAATGATTGTTACTGGAAACTTTGAAAAATCATTGCAAAAGAAAACATTTATACAAGTTTATGAAGGCTTCTGAAGTATGGCTGATATGTTCAGGTCCAAAAGGACTGTAAAGTATCAGGATATTACATAAAGTAATGCTGATGGTTCTTACTTTATTTACATTGAATGCAGTTTAGTTTGCTTTTTGCATATGGGAAAGGTTAATTCTATACTGAACAATGTTTTGATTCCACTCTAGTGAATTTCTTATAGAAACACAAAAGATTACTTGGATTAATAACAAGAGTCATAAAAATAGTTCCCACTTTATAATAAAAAGATAAACATATGTATTTGTAACGGAAAAATGTGTTTTGTGGAAAAGACATAAAATTCAGATCTTGGCAAAGAGGTTCGGAGAAAGTAAAAGTAGCCCTGAATGCTCACCCAAAACTGTTTTTAGCCCCTATATTTGTTTATAGCAGAAGTATTTTTCTTAGGTCATTTTTGGTTTAAGCTTGCTACTGAAGATAATTAGATACGCTTAATAATTATAGTAGGGTTACAGCAAGATTTTAATCAAAATGTGATGCATCTGAGGGCAGCTTTTCATCAATATTTGAGCCAAGTTTGCTAGGTTCATGAACCTTTCAGTAAAGCTGGGTCAAGTCTAGAATGAACTCAGATTGATTTATGGCCTTGCATTTAAAATAGAAGTATCTTGTTATCTTCAGAAAGTTCAAAAATTAAATAATAGCCTCAATGTTATAAATCAATGGGATACCCTCCTATTGAATAATTTTCTGTTCTGTCTATCCTACCTTGAAAGGAACACAGAGAAGGAAGTGGGCAGCTGACAGGATTCAAAACCAGACAACAGTCATGATTACAATCACAGAAATACATACACAGAAGGAAAGCTTGAAACACTTGGAATTTTTTATTGCAGAGGAAACGCAGGGGGAAGAGGGAGGGAACATGCTAGAGCTACTGCATCGAACACATGGTATGAGGGAATTCAGATGGTCCCATGTCCCCTATATCACTATGTGAGAATAAGGCAATTTTCAGTAAGATTGCAAAAACATTCTTTTTAAAGTGATAAAGAAGTTGCTCTGGTTTTTTGTTGGTTTTTTTTTTTTAAACACAAATTATAAATAACCTGTAGAATTCATTGTTATAATTTAAAAGCTTAGTTGGGTAGGGAAAATGGAGTGATTATGTCCAAAACCTCAAGAATATAAAACAGTGCTAATCACAAAAACTGACTGGTTAAAGAGGTTAACCTGATTTAAGACAAAACGAAACTCCCCTCTTAGGCATGTTGCCATTTGTACCGAATACTACTACTAATAATGCTATTCAATTTACCCATTATTAATTCAGCATTCATGTTTTCCCCTATTAATGCTATTAAATTTCCAGGTTTTTTTTTCATTGCTCTGAGATCAATCATCTACAAAGATTGTGTGTGTTCTTCAATGCACAGGCTTCTAAGAGAGAGGTCTGCAGAATAGGAGAAGGCACTTCATTCATGATTACTAGACATATCTCCTTGCTTTTGAGCTATCAATAACCTCCTAAAAATAAAGATAATATAGCCAGATAATTCACATCATTCTAGTGATAACTGATCTTTATCACTGCATACCACCAGAGCAGTCTGGATACCATCTAGGAGCTTCACTAAAGTATTTGCATAAATCATCATCATGGAGCCCCTCTAGGCGTTTGTTGGGTCTGAAGTAACTAAGATACAACAAATCCTCTTTGACTAATAGCTAAGAGACAGCAACTGGCACCAATTGATGTCTGTAACTCTGAATGAGCCACAACATGTATCTCCAGAAGCCTGGACAAATAGAAGTAGGGGACGTGAAAAGAAACTAGGAGTGGCACTAAGAACATGAAAGAGAACTAAGGATATATTTGCTGGAGATATTAGAAGGGGGTGTAAAATACATACATGAATGCCAAAATAGTATGGATTAACCACAGGAATCCAGAGGAAGTCAGAATTCAGTTTCTGTGCTCGCAGAAACATTTATTCCTTTTTCTCCATCTTCCTCTGATGTACTGGAGATTGACCACAGCCACAAAGAAAGTATTAGCTAAAGGTGGACAGCTCTCAGACAACACAGAATACTTATTTCCTAAACACATAGCTCAAGGTATGAGAACCAGTAATTAAAAGCCTCTGCTATTCAGGGAGTCGCATTAGATCATCAAAGTGTTTCTCTTCTCCTCAGATTGTAGATGTTAATCACGTGCTTTAGCCACTCTTCCTGCCTGCTTCATTCACTCTGAGTATGACATATCATCTATTGGGCATGGAGAATGGGGGCACTTAGAGCAACAGCAACAAGAAATGTTAAGGATTTAAATTGCATCTTGCATGCACATCCTTCCATTGCCTTGAATACTCTTGCAGTGTAAAAGCTCATATGGCTTAGGTTTAAGTATGAAGGTTAGAGCATTCAGACTTACTAAGAATGAACATGGAGCAGGCACTCCACATGATACTTGTTCCATGCCACATGGCTTAATGTTTGTGACAATCTTTCACACAACCTTAGATTGCAGTTGTTTCTGCAAAAGGCATTGCCTCCATGTATGCAAAGTCCGCAAAACCTTTTTTCATTCCTGCAAACGCAACAGGGGTCTGCAACAGTCTGAGCTGCAAAAAGATTGGGGAAGTATTTTTGAGACCTGTTTTTCTGAGTGCCCCATACACCATTTAAGAAAAAGAAGGATGGACATTGCACTGGCAGATACAGTCAGTGCAGACATTGACATGTTGCAGGATCATCCCTCCACAACAGTAGGGAAACTTAGCTCACAGCTTACTACTAGGATGTCTCTGGGGAAAGCGAGAGGACCTAGCAGCTCTGCCTACACGCTAGATTTCAAACTGCCAGTCCAGCCATGGCATTTTGCAAACATTACAAAATCAGTTCACATCTGTAGAAGCAGGTATATTAAGGGAGTTGACTGAGGCCACCAACTACAAGTGCTGGGCTTTGACTTGGAAGTCTCTTCCTCTCCACCTTGCCTACAGTAGCCTGTACTGGCCGAGGGAGAAGCCTCTCCCGGAGAGCAGCTTCTGGTCAGCTCAGATGAACCACTGCAGTTCTATGTGGCAGATATACCAACTCAGCTGGACAACCGGGAACTTGCAGAAGTGTAGCCATGGCTCAGATTGAAACATACGCAACAACTGAGCTCCACATCTGTGACGTGCGTGAACCCAGTAACCTGCTGAGCCTCATGTGTCTCATGTGACTTGTGGGAGCAGGGGGAAGGCACTTCGGTTGCAAGATCAGGGGAGGGGGGGGCAGGCGGAAAAAAAAAAAAAAATAAAAATCACAGCTACTTCTGTGATCAGCTTCAGCTGACAAAGCTATTGTCACAAGAAAAAAAAGCTAGAAAGTTATTTCCCTTCAAAATATTAAATTTAGATGAACCTTGACGTTTCTAGGTGAGAGACCAAAGTCTAGCTCCAGGTAATAGCACATATGCTACGTATGTCACTTAGGAAATATATACAACAACTAAGACACATTAGTTAAGAGAGGCCCATTAGTCATTTGTATGTTTACAACACACTTCCTGCTGCTTGAACGTAGCTTCTCTGGCCTGATGAAGTATATACAGAATACCATTGTGATTTTTCTATACAATGCTAGCTGGTATCAAGAAAATGCAAATACTGCATAGTGCTATGAGATCCAAATTCACAGAGTACTGTTGTAGCTGAATTGTTTGAAAAGACATATGGCATCCCAAGTGTAACAGATAGTTGAATCTCAAGGGGGAACCATTGTTCATTCATCTGGACCAAGTGACATTCTTTATGCAAGAATAATTCCTGATTAAAGGGTGAGTTTTAATGGAAACTAATTAGGCAACCTCTTTAGCCTGGGCATAATGATCAAATGAGCTGTCACACAGTACCTGATACAATGATCTCACTTGGTACAAGATTTTATTCCTTAGCAATTACACTCCCACGTTGCACTGCATGTGTTTATTGCCTGGAGCACACATGTCAAATTAAAGAGCAGCTTATGCACCTGATATTTAATTATTGCCTAGCACTACAGACAACCGGGAAATGTCAAAGCGAGCAGTCCTGCATTGGAGCAACTAAAACTGATATCTTCTTTGGCAAAGAAAAAAATAGAGATAAAATATGTATGGACGATTCAGTTGTCTTACAATTCACAGTTACAAAAAATGGCCTCCCAAACCTTAAATAATTTACCATCATGCTCAATGCAGAGAATTCTGTCAAAGCAGAAGAGTACGTGAAACAGGTTCACCAGCAGATATGATTATTTGTATTAGATGCATCTTTGCATGATTAAAGTGTTTACAAGAAAATGGTGTGATTTGAGCTGCTTTATACCAAAGGAACCGTTTATTTATTCAGGTATGGACTAATTCACAGGTGTTAAAAGAAACATTCATTTCTACAACTCTGTTATCCTGCAGTTAACTTAAAATCATCCTTAGCTTACTGGAAATTTTCCTAAATTCCTTCATAGTCAAATCACCTCCTTAATCCTAGTTGTAATAAGGCTGAAATGAAAAGCCGGCAATACTAAAAGAGATGTAAGCAAAGTGTTTCCAGCAAATTGAGACATGCTAATCAAAAAAGAAAGTTTTATGGCTGCGATGGAGGTGCTGACAGTAACGTGAGGAAAAATCCGTACCGCCCCAAGTTTTGAGTGCAATTTTTAATAAAGAAAAAATGTGCACAATACAAAAGAGTTTCTTTTAGTCATTGATCTGTAATGGAACACCCAAATAGCGATCCGATGGTATCCTGTGGCTAAGAAACTTGTGTGTGTATCTTGGACCATTCTACTCCAAATAAAGGAATCTAATTACCCGTAATCTTAATTGCACAGTCTAATACTAAAAAGGCTTAATAAGAGTGCTTTTGTATTTACAAAACTGCACAGCTTGTGAAAGAACCCTCAAAACATTTGGCAGGAATCCCAGCCGAGGTATGACTGACTGGAACCTCTAATGACTACAACATGTAAACAAGTGTTTTGTTTCGACTGATAATCATTAACTTCCAGTGTCAGACTTATCCCACAAGGTTTTGTTCACTGCTTCACCAGCCTGCTTTACAAAGGCATCTGGTGCTAAGGGAAAGGCGGAGGGGGCGGGGGGGGAGGACGGAAAGTGCAGAGTGCTATACAGTGTTGTCACTCTTAAACTAAAGTGGCAGTAGGCAAATGAAAGGGTCATGAGGTAAATGCTTCTAACAAGAAGCAAGCTGCTGTGATAATTCCCACCATTCTTTGATGGTCCCTCTTACTGTGTGACTTAGTGACATAACGTGCTAGACCTCCTGGTTATTTTATTTTATTTTTTAATGAAGAAAGGTAATTTGAAATGGAGCCTCTCTGAATTATTGTTTCAAGCCTTGGTAGCTTTCAAATTAAAACGTGAAAAAAAAAAAAAAAAAAAAAAAGAAGGAAATTTGGTTTCCCTAACTACTACAGTACTGGAATAATCTGCGTCTAAGTGCTGCATTAAAATAAAAGACAGAGGAGCAGTTGAATACACTCCTGCAAGGACAAATCTGGCATCCTAACAGAAGGGAAGCGTGTCAGAAATGACACAAACTGTACTGGTTAGCTCAGCTTTGAAAGGGTGCTCAGCAACAGTCATTTCAAAAGTGAATTCCGAATGGCCAGATCCTCAGCTAGAGTAACTGCTAAAATGCAGACACCATGGAGAAGCCTACCCCGATTTCTCATCGTTCATTTACTTTGTTATTAAAGGAGTTACTGTTCAAATAATTTTATGTAGGAACACTAGAGAAGTTGTAAAAAATTATGTCGTTCTATAACGTGTTTGGTAAAACCTTGCAGTCTTTAAACAAAAAACTGAATATCCCATATTTACATTCTCAACCTTTTCTTAGCTTGAGAAGTGCAACTACTTCGGTCATTTTTAATCGTGCAATTGTAGATAGCCAGTGTTTTGAGTGTTTAGTAAAACAGCAGGAGTAGCTTACAGATTGCAGATCTAGTACTTCTGTGGCTACCTGTAAGTAAAAGGTCATTTGTAAACTCTATTTAACTATCGATACCATGGAGATTAGTTTCAAAGGTTTACGCTTATTTCATGCCCTGCTAGGATCTTGCCTGTGTAACAAGCATTTCCTGATCAGTTTTAGCAGAGCGCTGAAAAGCGCACCGCGCATAGCTCTCATGATTGCATGAAGGAATTTATGCATGCAACTCTCCAACAGCTTTGATATATAACCCCGCAGAATCAGGTAGGAGCTGTGAATCAGCCTGGTTAAATTTATTTTAAAAACACTTGGCAAAGCAAGTTTGCAATTGTTTAATTTTCATTATAAATGCTGCCTTACAAGATAATGAGCCCTCATAACAGTGTTTTATATAAAAGCACATTATGCCTTTACACAGCACACACAAATGGCCAGTGATTATTAACAATGTTAAAATGTCAGTAGAACCAAGCCAGCATAACGGCATACATTTAGATGCCATAAAAGCTGCAAATGACTGTTACATTGTTTTAAAGGAAGCATCTTAAAAAGGCACTTATAAATAGAGGAAAAGAAATATTTGTTACGAGGAATAGAAATTTATGATGAAACGTCAATCAAATTTGACTTCATGAAAAGCATTAGCCACAAGAATCAGCTAAGCTCATCACTGCTGCTATTAGTACTCTCAGTTTTAGGATTCGAGACAAAATGCTCCATAAATAATTTTAGCTTTTACCTTTGACTTGATTTTTTTTTTTTTCCTTGCCATTCCAGGATTTCAGTGTTTTGGAATGCTTTAAGAAAACATTCTCAAAGTAAAACTTCGGAGAGTACAAATCTGCACATTTGCCACTGATTTACGGTCTGAAAAAAGGTCCAACATTTAAATGAAAGTCTAGCAAAGAGTAAAAGGTCTAGACAGGGTAATCACTATCTAAATTATTACAAATATTTTAGAAGCTTTTAGCCTCGAAGTGTCACTCAGGGCATCATCTTAGATACAAGTGGGTCTTACACCCATTCACTGAGGGGAAAATTAATATGGTAAGAAGTTTGAATCACAAAGGATTCATGTTGTTAGACTGTTGTTGGTTATTTACACCAATCCTCCAAAGTTATTCTTGTGAATTTGAAGTTGTTCAACTCATTTATTAGGCTGCGTTTAGGTTAATTTTATTTTTAAATTAGAAAGAAAGAAGGGTTGTGGGGTGGGGTTTTTTGTGGGTTTTATGTTTGGTTGGTAGGGTTTTTTGGGAGAGGCGGGGGGAGGGTGGTGGTTGTTTTTTTTAAGTTACCACTATCTGGCAAAGAAAACAGCATCATCTAAAATTGGTCAGAGAAATTACTGTTTTGCTCCATGTAACTCCAAACCTATGTAAGTTAAACAAATCCTTTTTAATTTTAGCTTCTTCAGTTGCCAGGCCACAGGCTGCATTTCATTTCATTTCATACATTAACAAAAGGTGTTCAAGAGCAAATGAGTTGTGAATGTTAATTTTTCCCCTCCTAAAGATACGGTTTTACAAACATAAACCTTCAACCCCTTTATTGAAAGTGAATATAAACAGAAATGTGAAACCAAGCATTTTAAACTGTCCTAATCCACATAATCAATTGCCAATAATGTTTTTTTTATCCTCAACTATTATAATTTTATCTTACACAGACAGTAGCCTATTCAAATGCGATATTCAATAAACATTTGTATCTCCTTCTCATTAACCACAGTCCCTCGGTTATTATAAACCAAATACTTTAGAAACTGAGTTAGAGAGCTCAAAGAATAAATTGGTACATCTGTATATTTAACATCATATAGATTTTGAACCAGGTAGACAGGAGATATTTAAAACAGGACTTTAAATATTTCATTACTCTCATTGGGCACTCAATTGTGAGCTGAGTTAAGGCAGTAAATTAGTCTTCCTTAAACATGCATAAATAGATATTGTTTCTCTAAAGCTGGAAATCTATCATTTGTCTCCAGTCAGCTTTAACACTTAGCAGGTTTGTAATAAATATACATGCAAGCAACGAAAGCCTGAACATTAGCAGAGACATTAAGAGGGCAATTAATTAAGCCACATTAGTACAACGTGATCAAAAACAAGGCATCAGTATCCTTAGGGCAAAACCACATTTCAGGTCAAACTTTATACACACGCACACATATACATGTATGCATATACATATACACACACACAAACAGGCACACATAAAGAAGCATATATCAGACAGACCCTTCCTTTATATTAAGTATAAAAAAAGAAGCATCAAAGTAACTATTTGCACTGGCTGCTTCGTTTATTTGCACTGTCAATTATTTGAGATCAGATTTTAAAGCTCGTTCGGTTTTTGATATGCACAAAAAGAAACCATTGTCTCGTACTGTATATACTGATTGCCTGGCACCACCCAATGGCAACCATCAGAAGTGCAGATGGCAGTTCTTCCAGATGCACGTAGAAAAATTATCAACACTTAAACATATTAAAGAAAATAAGCAGTGGGTGTTTTCTCAAAAATAATAAACAGGTATTTCTTCAGAAACTAGCTGGCTGCTCTTAATCATGTTTTAAATTGGTTCAAATGTGATTCTTGCAAAATGCTTAGTGCTGTCCAAAATCCATAGCAAAGCAAATTAGCTGGTTAGTCAATGCTCTGCATTTGTTTTTCAAAAAACACCATTAAATGATCATATTTCTTATGACATCAAAGCTCATAAGCAGATGAGAATTATTGTTAAGCCTTCTGTGACAGGAAAGCTCACCTACAGTGCATAACTACAGACTAAAGGGTAAAAGTTAATCAATTCCAGCAGCTAGGGAAAGAGAAATAGGTGGATTCAAAGCAAAGAAGAAAAAAGTCTTTAGTGATTTCTTAGCCACTGCAAATGTTATTCAAGCCTTACTTGGTCCATGATACACACTCCTCAATCAAATGTAGGAGAGTGAAGAATTCCAGTGGCTCCTCCATTCCTCAAACAGGGTAACAAAAATTACAGTCTGTAGCATCAGGAAAGCTGGCTATTCCCAATGAAGAGGCAAAGCCACAACCGAATCTCCAGAATATCTTATTCAGTCAGAGCCTTTGTGCAACTCCAAATCAGATTTCCAGCATACAGAATTACAACAAAATGTACAGGCAATAATAAGGAGCCCGAAATGCTTGTTTAAAAAAATCCTTGGAAACCACTCAGTTTCTTTTTCTCAGAGAAGCTGCTAAAAAGCGACTTGGTATTGCAACGTATTTTCATCACTGTTCTGCTCTAAGCTGTCTTACACTCTGGTGCATAGTTTGCTCTTCATTGCCTTCCTTATGAAGGCTGAGCTTTATCAAGTGTGATAATCATTTCCTCCTACTTACAGGAAACAATAAAAAGAGAGCAAACAGTATTTAGGCTTGTCCTTTTTTTGTTTAAACATACACACAAGAAACTTGAAAAAGGATGAACTGGTGAGGCATATTCTTTAATTGACAGATTACTTACTATAGGCTTTGTTTGTTTGCTTAATGTAGTGAACATCTCAAATTTAAGACCTCTGTATCTCAAGTGGGACAAACATACAGCACCTGCAGAATTCCACAGAAAGGAACAGTGCTTTCACAGGAGAAATTAACTCTCAAATGCCATCAAGGAATAAAAACGCTGTGGCAGCTTTATTTAATTTCAGATAAGCTGGATCTTTCCAATGTAAAATGAAGTGAATTGAATAATACATAAGGTTTACTTGCTCCTGTGTTATCTAGTTGCATTTAAAACTATTATGCCTTGCCTGTATACTTTCATTATTTCTGGGTATTTCTGTGGAGAACAATCTAAGTATCTGCAGCTTGTAACATTAGATATTCCTGCTCCTAAGGACAGAAAGATAAAATGAAGACCAATGAATGCGTATGTTGCAGATATTCCTGCGATAATTATAAATTGTTTTATTTATGACAAAAGCTGTGATCCCTAGGTTTCAGGTCAACAGTGCCAGTCTAATGGAGGCAAAACAGCCTACGTTTAGAGAGATTGTTCTGGACACTTGAGTGCTAGGAAAGGAAATATTTACACAAAGTTTTTTTTCTGCAGTTCAACACTGACAACTAAATCACAAATTCTGGACCGCTGCTCTGTATAAGGAGAACGATTCTGCAGCAGATTTCACAACCAGAAAACCACAAAACACCTGTGGTCATGAGAGTAGCACTTTCATTTCTAGAAAAGCTTCCATAGGAGAGATTAAAAACCCTTCAACAAATTAAGGCACACACAACACTCCAGAAGTGAGCAGATATTACTATGTGCACTTTATAGATAGGATAGAGGTACATAGGGATTTAATAACTTTCCCTGGTTCAGATGAAGTCTGAAGCATCTTGCATCTTACTGACTGAAACACCCTTCCTCCCTTTTCTTTACTCTCTAGGCAATAACCATGGTAATGACAGAGGTTTGTAGAATTCACTGAGAGAATGGAAAAGGCACAGAATATATTCTTACGGTGGTGGATTTTAACTTGGAAGGCATTATTTGTCAGAAATTCCATGGCTTCAAAAGGAAAAGAAAACTAACAGCAACAGCAAAGCTTGCAGCACTAAATATAATAGTACAATTTATATGTTATTTTCACAAGGATAAGCTGTTTTCTAAGGACAAGACAAAATAATCAACCCTATAGAAGCAGCTTGAGTAGTCTAAATATGTCCCAGTTAAAATTGTTAATGAAGCTGCAGAGTGAATGCAAATCTACAAGTCCCAGAGCTGGTGTAGCACCATGTAATTTCTAAGTAACAGTGCCTGAGAAGTCCCCTAGCAGCACACCGCAATCCCTGCTAAAGAACAGAGTACCCTCGTAGCACATTAGTGGTCTACACAGCAGCATTCAATCAGTTTCTTTAATCCGAGGAGTGCCTTTTTACTTTGTGGGGAATCTGACTCTACTGGGGGGATTTGAACTGGAGGCCCTCGGATCCAAAACCAGCAACATTACTAACGCAAGCGAAGGCAAATCTCCAGTACCTTTTAGCTGGAGTCTTAAGAGGCCTGTAAAAACAGTGAGAGTCTCTCCCTTGCAGGGACACTAGTTATAAAGGGTAAACCATTCAGCCTGGTTTAACAGAGACGAACGGGGGAGAAAAGAACTCACACAGGAAAAAGGGATGCTAAATTATAGAGGAACAGTAGCACGTATGTTGTATTCATTCAAGGTCAGAGTTCACAAGGAATTAAATCCTGGCAGAGCCTGAGTGCTTTCAGCTACCATCGGGCCAAATCCTCCCATCTTTAATGTTTCCTTACGAAACAGCAAAACTGCCAGTGACCTCCCAGATTATTTTTCCCCACTTAGAAGAAGATCTGGAGTGCTAAAATGAGAGGGAGACATGACGGAACTACTCTGGCTTATAGACAGAGAGGTTTCTCGGCATATCTTCTTCCCCTTAAAGAAGCAGGAAAATCAGATGCATAGGAGAACAAGCAGAGGAGAACAAATACTTCTCACGAAAACTAGAGGCAAAAGACGACTTGTTTTCCTGCTCGGTAGCAGGACAGCTTCCCCCGCTGCTGGAAGACTGGGAGCGCTTGTACACTCCTTCCCCTGGAAGCAGCTGCCCCCCCCAGTCCTGCTGCTGCCCCAGTTCCAGGTGAGATCACCAGCTCGCAACTCCAGCACACCAGGCTGACGGGAAAGCCAAAAGGCTTTCCTGGGGTTTTTGGCTCTCGACCTCTAACTTTTTGGGATGATGCCAAAGTACAGCTCTTTCTGCGCTTGTTGGCAGAACTAAAGCACAGGCCTCTAAAGGACAATTAGTCATTTATGCACAATGAGCATACAACCTTATAACAAGCAGGACAAATACAGCACTTCAGGGTCAGACTCTGCTTTTGGATAAACATGAAGTGAATAACGCAGAGTGCATATTGTTTAGATGTTTTTGAGCAAGTCAACAGAAAGCACGTGCTTATGCAGAAAAGGAAGCCTTACCCCCACTTGACACAACGCAGCAAGTACTGCTCCGTTGTGCTCTATTTCTGCATTGCATTTGTTACATCAAAAGGGAGAAATCTTCACTACCACACACAGCTCTCCAAGAGACACCCTGGTTCAGAGAACTGAGTTCATACACCGACAGACAGCGGGATGGCTCCTCAAAACCCCTCCGGAAAAGTTCCAGGATAAATAGGGAGCACTTGGATCCGAAATTTATGTAGTAATATATAATATTAACTCCAGCCAGGGTGCAGAGCCTTGCCAAAGCTTGATTGGCGTTAGGTGATTTTGGCAATGTTGCTTACAAAGATTTTAATGTAAACCTAGGTGACTGGAAACTAAATGTAAAAAAAAAAAAAAAAAAAATTATATGGACTAGCATCTACCTTTAAGCCCCTGTGCAGCAGAGGAGGTCAACCAGGTAGCTGTTACTCTAAAGGCAAGGAGGTGTATTTAAAAGCACTTTTAAAGCTTTATAAAAAGGAAATACTGATACAGAAGATACCACGAAACCTCACCTGGCTAACAGCTTATTCTAAAAAGCAACACCAAAGAAGTGAAAAAAGCCAGTGAGCATGGGAAACCAAGAAGAAAAAAAAAAAAACGTAGCATAGGGGGTTCTGTCATTTCAGCTAATTTCTGTGTTCGTTATTCATTAAGTCTTTTGTCTACATCTACTGATAAAAGGCTTTAATCTCTACACTTCAATTCCAAATCTCTATGAATGACAATTTAAGGCATTTTATTTACCCCGTATTTTTAAAAACTTGGTAATTAAAATAATCTGTTTTACACTTATTAAAAATAAATTATTGCATATTTTAATGTTTTTCCTCCCTGCAACTTTTTCTTAATTAGTTACTTAAACTGCATTGAAAATCCCAAGCCAATACATTTCAATATTCATTTTTCTATTTCAATTTTTCAAAAAAGAAGAAAAGTTCCCCTCTTTAAACTGAAAATTCAATTAGAAAAGCAGATTAAATACTCATTGGTGTTATTTTACATCCTTCACAGAGAGCTTTTTTTTCTTCAACATTTATTAATGACGACAATCTTGCATGTACCCATTATCTTACATCTATTAGCATCTTTCATCTGAAAGGATCTTGAAGAGCTGTAACAAATGGACATTATTGTAACTAAGATGAGGGACTGATTCACCACTCAAACTCAAACCTCTCTGGAACAGAAATCCTTCAGCTGTTTAAAAGTCCATAGCAATGCTATGAAAAGCAGCAAAGAGTGCTTTAGCAAACATTAGCAGAATTTAGCACAATGTAGTCCCATCCCCTCTTGCTCCCATTGGATCCCAAGGTTAAATTCATAAAGTAAATAAATCAACTGTCAAGGCTGATTGGCAAAGTGTAATTACTTCTGTTTAAGATATCAGCCCTTGTATCCCTAAATAAAAGATTAGTAAACTGCATATTCCCAAATTAGAAGTGGCTACACATAATTTACATAATGTAGTAGCACATACTTTCAATTACGTTGCTGTTTTACTCTCTGAAGAGCGCTGTCACAAAGCCTACTAGTGGACTACTTCAGTATTAGCAAACAATTACCAAAAATATTACCCGAGACTGGCTGCCATACTGGACAAGATCCTCAGCAGACGTAAGCAGCTTTTAGCTGTACGCCATGGCCACACAGCGATGCTACAGCAGAGACATCCAGTCCAGCAAAATGCTATGAACCAAGTTTACAGGGTACGACGCAGAGACACAACTCAATCTGTACTGGTGCCTGTCAGACCATAAATACAACTGGACAAACTCCATATGGGCTGAAAAATTCAAATTAATACACGGCAAAACATCCATTAAGTTCTTTGGGATTTTTCAGTTGGGTGTTTTTTAAGGCTTTTCTACACTTTATATATAGATAGGTGCAACAGAAATGTTTTACTAGCGTATGCATACAATTGTATGTGGTTTAAATTTAAGTGTAATTACAGACTTTGTTTAAAAAGTTCCAGTTGAAGACAGAAGTGTACTCTCAGCTCAGCTGGAACTGAAGTAATCATTACACAGTGTGGAATGGTAAGAAGAATGAACTCGGTAAGCTTATGCAGAAAGTGACTGAGTTTAAGGGGTCTCTCCACACCTTAAAAAAAAAAAATTAAATAATTTTGCACTTTGACTTTCCACATCTTTCCACCATGGTATAGTGTAAACTAACTTTTTCCAAAGTTAGGCTGTACTGGCTTTGGCTGGGATGGAGGTAATTTTCTTATGCCTATAGGCATGAATGTTCAGTGTAGCATGCTTTGCCTACAACACCCAAAAAAATACAAATTTTCCATAATTTCTGGTTTTCTACCTCACATGTCATTAGAACAGCCACTGTTCCTTGTGTCATCTTTCGCTCTCATGATATTGGTGACGACTGAAATATCTCTAGTTTGGCCAGTCTGTTTCCAGGTCTTCAGGCAGATGTCCAGTCAAAGTTTGGTGGGCAGTTTTTTTCCCCTTCATCTATTCCACTATATTTGCCAGTGCAGGCTGGTGTATTATTCACATTGAAAGAAAGAAGGTGAAACATGAGAGCACTGCCTTGGCACACATTGTTTCCCAATCTCCAGCATCATTTTTATTGCTTGCACTGTTTAATGGTTCCCTAATAAATAGTCTTGCTCTTTCGTGTTAATCCTACCTGCCCTATAGTGCGCAGTGTGTGCTACTCTCTCTTCAGTTGGCTTAATCTCTTCAGTGTTTGACTGGTACAGTACCTTTCCATGTAGAACCCAGTTTAATTTGGGATAAGATGCCACAACTGAAGATGAACGCTTTATATAATTGGTGAAAATGACATGGCAGCGATTTACAAATTTGAAGTTCTTTGATTCCTTCCCAATTTTGATGCATAGTTGCGAAGAAACTTTACGATTTTATACAGAGAACATCTTTAAAGAGCTGAAATAGGCTGCTGTTCAGACTCAAAATTTTATCAGTTCTCCAGTGTAAATATTAAGACCAGATTCCTAGGGAAACTCATTCCTCTATGTAGTTTTCACCCTCATAAACTTCCTTTACTCTTTTCATATAAAGCAGGACCAGTATCTGAAAGAGGAAGCAGTTTTCCAAAGCCCACTTTAGAAAGGAGAAACAGAGATAACCCCGTACATGCATGTACATGTATATATAGCTAGGCAAACTCCATGTCAAACTGGCATTCTACATTTCTGTCGCTCCTGGGCTGGGATTGTAGGGTCCTGGGAAGCAAGACAAGCCAAACAGCAGTGAATGACCACTTCTGACGGGTGCCACAGAAGACCACAACAGGAAAATGAGATCTATACAGCTATGAATTCCTTGTTAGGAGTGAAGAGGAGTCTAGTCTAACCTCCCAGAAACTAACTGCTGTCACCTGCCATATCCTGATTAACTAATCACAGCAATCCTCTTTGCTCATGCTTTGATCACATGAGATAGATACCATTCCTGATTCCCAGGGGTAAGGGTAAAACAGAATAGCGAAAGAACCCTGGTTAAGTTTTGTCCAACCTGGAACGCAGTATTTCCAGATAATTTCTCAGAAGTACACATTGCATTAAATTGAGAAAAAGAGAAAATAATAAGAAATTTATAAATCATAAACATGATATTGCCCAATAACCAATATGTGTTCTTAGTCTTCAACCTATTTCCTTTAAAAAAATGCATCACATGCTTCTTCATTCTCAGAGGCTTTCTCTGTAGTTCAAGTGAAATGGTCAAGCCATATGTACATAACAGAGCACATTATACCCACAAAAAATATTCTTAAGGCTAACAGTATGCCCAAAGCAGTGGATTTTTTTACTTTATATGATCAACATGTTATTCCTACTTTTAACTCCAACATAACACCCAATAATTTCGCAAATGTCTATCTCAAATGTAGTAGTCTGTAAAAAAAAAAAAAGTCAGCTAAAAGAGCTGGTTTGTACAAGAAGGATTAGAACTGGACCCAACATTTCAGCCTAATGCAGGTTAATACAGCTGAAGATCTGAATTTTGAAGTTGTAATATCCGCACTGCAACCGACTGTAGATTAATTCTGTAAATTGACAACACTGAATGAGAGCAGAGATCTGCAGATCTTGATGCCAAATCAAAGCCAAACATATTGACTGTCACCATAATGTCTTTATTCACGAGAAGGGGGCGGAGGGGGTACACATGTGCACACAGATACTCTGTACACTGTATGCAAATTCTCATTCTATAGGAATTATACTGTTGCAAAGCAGAGCTGGGAAATCTCTACACTAATGCTACAACCCTGTGGAAATACTGCATGAAAAGGCTTTTTATTTTTAAAGATAAATTACATTTTTTGTATAATTGAGTCACACTTTTCATGTAGCACTCAGCCTAGGGATGTCTGCAGGAGAAAAGAACAATATCGTACTAAATCCCTTTTAGGATCATTAAATTTAGATCACAAAACTCTCACAGGCGTGCAATTCCAAACATGTCACAGAAACAAAAGGAACAACAACAAAAAATGACAAGCTTCCCTTACATTATTTTCCTTCTTTACAATGATGTTTAAGGTAGCAAAGTGTTAATGAATTCAGTACAATGTACCATGCATTGTGTTAGAACTTTTACATTGTTGAAAAATTGTCATATTTGGCTAGGCAGCTGCATGGAGAAAAAAAGCTCTGACAATATCTAATTGAGTCTATTTTTACTGTCTTTCAGATAACATTGTTAGAATTATGTACTGTACATATTTCTTATTTTTAGTTTCATACTCCCTCCCCCTCTTCACAGCCCTTCACTGCAACAGTATTTTACTACTGCTGATATAAATCCAGGTCATTTTCACAAAAGAAGAGTGAGTCCTATTCTGTAATACTGAAATGGGGCTACAAGCTGTTATGTAAATCACTATTAATAACAGAGTATTCAGGACATGTGCCTCTTAAAAGCTGGTCCTTCTTTAGAACGCTGACTGGGACACAAAAGCTTCAAGCTCTGTTTCCTACTTTATCATATGCTTCCTGGGTATTTTCAAGCTAAACATTTCATCTCTCTCTTGCTCCTTTCTGTAAAATGGGAATACCAGAAATATTTTCTTTTTTTCTGCCTTTTGAAATCATGAATGCTTCAACGCAAAGACTGCCTTTTCTGTGTATACATCATGTCCAGTGTAACTGCTCCAACTCATACACAAAATTTCAGGTATTGGCATGGGATACTTGTAGGGCTTTCACCACAACAACTTTACATCTTTTATCCTTACCCAATCAGCCTATTCTCAGCCTTTTCACTCGTGATTCTTCATGAGCCTCCCAAGCCTTCAAGACTATTGTAGGACAATCAGGTGGGTAGGTTAGTCACACAGACAAAACCATTTTCTCCAAGGCTAGAGAAAGCATGTGCCTCATTCTTTGCAGTAGTCTGGTTCCCCACTTGAACTGGCTAGGTGAGTTGCATGATACTAACCAGGACCGCCAGGAGCACAAATCTCAGACTGACAGTGAGTCTTTTTAAAAGGAATCAAATTGCCTGGGGATGCTGTGCAAGTGGCATCACCATTGCAAAAGCCCAGGTGGAGAAAGTTACTCTTCTGCACGGCCAGCCAAGAGGACTGAATCTTCAGTTTGTGCAAGTGTAGATACCATATGCTGCTTCCATGCAGGAGAACAGCACACCATACTAGGTAAAGCAAGCCAGGCAGGTCAAATAGCCTCAAGACCCCACACAGAAATGCATTTATTTAAAATTACTACTACTCAGGCTGAATCTGTCTTAAAAAAATATCCCACAATTTAAAAACAACAAAAAACCCACACTAATACCACCACCACCATCCCCCAAACATTGTTGTTTAAATATATTTTTGTACCCACATCTCAAGGCACAGACTTTTGGGAACAGGATCCTCAATGAAAATTTCAACCAGTC
This sequence comes from Burhinus oedicnemus, assembly GCA_008921705.1. Lineage (NCBI taxonomy): Eukaryota > Metazoa > Chordata > Aves > Charadriiformes > Burhinidae > Burhinus > Burhinus oedicnemus. The sequence goes on from VFFE01009035.1 coordinate 917,569, forward strand.
ATGACCCAAGAGAGCATTTCGCAACATCTAGGCTCCAAAATCCTTTGGAGGAAAACATTTATTGAGAAGCATCAGAATTATTTCAGGGGCAAGGTGCAGGAAAATACAGTAAAGAGGAGTTTCAAGATGGGAAAGCAAATACCTCACAAAAATTACAAAGACTGCTCAGCGTGCTTACTTGCAGTTTCCGTGACTTCTCTAGTTAGCTCCTATTAGCACTATCAAGATTTTTCCCCAGAAAGTAGAGAAAAATTGTCTGCTCTTGCACTTTGATAAATGTTTATTCACGTGGGTAAACTGAAACACTGAGCAAGAAGTCAAAACTCCAAAAACTGAAACTAGTGCATTTAACAAAAAAAAAAAAAAATTAGTTTTACTTTTTACTTTTTTTCCTCCCAACAAAAGAAATGTAGAGTTTAGAATGAAAAGCAAGATAACACTTTGCAGAAGACTGAAAAGTAAGATACAAATTCCCTATACCTCCTCCTTGTCCCTTACCTTCCAATGCAGACTTCTATAGAAACATATTTTACCGTTTTCTGCATGACACCCCACATTCTCATCATAGAAACCTCATACCGAAATATTGTTCTGAGTAACTCGAGCTTGCATAAGCTCTTAGGTGCCCATGGGGACAGTGATTATTAGAGGAACAGGAGTGAAAAAAGTAATGAAAATAGAACTTGGAAAGCATAGCAGTCTCAGGGAAGAATAGCTGGGATCTAATGAGGAACTGTACCTGTGAAACCTAATAGCCAGAACAAAATTAGCCATTCAGGGTGACTTACTCAAAATAGTTCTTACAGCAGTTTTAACAGCAAAACTGCTCCAAACCATTATAAAGTGCGGCTGTAGATGTAAGTAACAAATGCATGAGTTAGGAGACCTGCTCCTCTGTTACAGATGCCCAGAGGCTATGGTCAGACATCCAGGATATGAAAATGGATACACCATATAATCAAGACAATAATGCCCACGGCATTCACTTCCATTTAGCCTGCAGGCTTCTGAAAGTACAGGGAAAAGTCTAGTCGATTACGGGAACTGGCATTATATATGTATTGCCAAAGAGAGCAAAATTCTCTAATATGATAACACCACTTTTCATTTTTCATGAGTTTCCTGATTTACAGTGCATAACATACTGGTCTGAACAGATGGATTTAGGAATTGATTGGCTTATGCGCAAACTCTCTTCTGTTATTAAAAAACCCAAACCCATATAATTTTCATGTGTGGATCCACACAAAGACTAAAAATGGAATGTCACCAATTTTCTAGGCTGAACTGTAATAGCCTTAACACAGATTCTGCCCATGTCTCTCTGCCTGTTCTCAGTAGAGGTGAGGACTGGGTTTCACATGCAAAGCTTTCTAAAAAACAAATTAAATCTGCTTGACTACTACCATTTACTGTCTAGTGTTATTATGTGACTGCATCCAAAATAGTAACTGCTAATGACAAAAAACCAGAAATACTTAGTAAAGGAGATTTCCACTTTCTGAATGCAAGATGAGCTGTAGCCTCATATTGATTACTGTGACATTTATTATTAATAGTATATTTTTGGAAATAAAAGAATATGGCAAGTTTTGTTGTGCAACATATAGTCTGACCCTTAACTATCTACCGTCCATACACGAAATTATGGTTTAACATGGGAAAATAAGCACTGTATTATGGTAACTTTATGTTCACTTCCAAACTATACACAGGATAACTGTATGCACAAGCCTGCTGCAGAAATACAGAACATGAAAGTGCTACTTGGACTATCAGCTCCTGGCCTCATAGCTGCACACTTCATACAAGGCCTTTCATAAGCAGCTAAACCTCCATCTTGGAAACAGTAATTTTGGTCAACAGGGCTCATGGAAGGAAGTTCTAGTCTCTCACTGCTCAGATAGTTAGATTCTCACCCTGAATCTGCTCATGGAAACTTGTACTGTTTGTTCCCAAGTGTTCAGTGTTCTTGAATCTTCACTTCCTCTATACAGTCTGCTTCCTCTGTTGTTCAATTTTTCTCTCTACCACTTCTTTCCTTCCAGTCCCCCATGCTGTCCTTAAGAGTTTCTTGGGTAAATTACTGTTTGCAAGGACCTACTTGACAGCAAATTATTCATTTCCATTTTGCACAATTATGCAAGTAATTTATTTAAGCATCCTGTTGAATGTGTATACATATAACACAGACAATTGTTACTAGTAACTGAGTTACCAAACAGCTCAACATGACACAAGCAAAAACAGAGATTTCATTTTTGTGTCAGTAAGAACACTTGTGCTCACTAGGGCAGAAAAATATTTTTTGGTTCTTAGTTCTGTTTATAGCAAAGTCAGTTTTTCAAGTGGTTCTGCAGGACATCTCCTACCACAGTGGAGTCACAGAAGCAACATTTTTTTCTCTGAAACGTCTCTGCTTCTGGCAATTGTCACAGAAAACACACTGGACTAAACACACCATTCATTTGCCCCAGCATGCGTCATGCTAACAGTTCTTACAACTGAGTTGCAATACTGGACCAATGCTCAGGTTTGTGAACAAATTCCTGCTGTGTCAGTCCCGCACCATCCTTCATTTTGAGAAATACCCTTAATAAAATTAGCAGAGACTGATTATACATTCTTCTCTTTCAACTAAAAGTAAACACTGAAAAATCATTGCAAGGAAACAATGACATCCATAAAGGGTCAAAGTTTCAAAGCAGTATATGTCAGGATGTAACCATCTCTCTGTTGTGTTCCCTGTTTATAATCCAGGAAACTAACTGGTAGGAAATCAAAGATGTATTAGAAAGTAAACTCAATTTTAAAACATCAGAAACAAAGCTGAACTTCATAAGCCAATGCACAATCCATCTTGAAAACATGGAAAAATTAAGCCTCATGCGTGGTTTGAGGCTTTATCAAATTTACACCCTTAATATTTAAAATTATGCAATTGCTGCAAGGCCTCCCTCTATCTCTTTTGGAAAGTCTAATACAAAACTTTCATTAAAGGAGACTGTAATTTTGTCTGTGGAGCCAAATCATTTCCTCATACCCCATTTAAAAAAGCTCTTATTTTACAGGTCAGCTTTGCTTCCAATACATGCCCATTTTGTAAAGGGCTATAGCTCATGCCAGCTAGACCACTGGATGAGCTGCAGTAGAATAGATTATCCTGGTGACTTGGGGAAAAGGAGTTCATCTGGCAGCTCCATCCGATTAATAAAACATATATGTTGCATTTTGAGACTGACTTCATTTCTCTTTCCCTTTGCATTTCACAGCCCATTACAGCCAAGTTGCTTTTTCTTTTTTTTTGTTCTTCTCTCTGTTCACCTTCCTCACTTCACATGTACTACTGTTCTCCAAACTCTCTGTACACTTTGTATTGTCCACCTTCCTCCTTGCCACACACTATCTCACTGGGCATCCACCTCATTTTCTGCACTTCTTTATCTTCCTCTTTAGAGTGATTCCCATGTAACTGAGTCCTCCTTCCAGGAGCTTCTCATTCCTACCATGTCCTGGAGGGCTTCTAGCTGGATAACCACCTTTTATCACATACATGGATCACACACAGCAGCAAGCACCACTCTGGATTGCAGTCAGCTCCCTTCTGCACCAGGACTCTGGATATCCACAGCACTGGGGCGTCCTATGCTTTCTGAAGGCAAACAGCAAATCCTTTGCTCCTGCAGGCCAGGTCCTTCTCTACTAGGAGGGAGAGCAAGTATGTCACTGCTGCTTTGATTCACCACAGATTTCCTAGACAGGGAGCCAGAAATGCACCCCTGTTGTGTTCTTTAACCAGAGATCTTAACAGCCCAAGTAGGGGGTTCTCAAATTGCCCTGCTCAGCAGGAGTTTTGGAGTGCATGTATTAAAAACTAGGACTTTTCCATGTAGGATAGCCCAAGAAAGAGAAGAGGAGAAGTAGAAGCTGACACCTGACCACTGATCCCAAAACTCTGCTCCCACTGAAGTCAGAAATGCCTTCAGGCTCAGGTGATCTGATCTGAAGCTCCCAAAGATCATTGGCCAAATGCAGATTATGACTGTTTTGCCATTCAACAATTCCTCTTCTCATATCCCCTCTTCTCACCAAAAGATACACTCTGTACTACAGCTTACAAAAAATAAAACCCATCTATGCTCTCTCTACATGTCTGTACCCAGAAGGGGTGGCTTTTGTCCTTTTCTGCTGCTCGAAAACAAAGCAGAGAATCTTCCCCATTTATTGATTTCAGAACCCTAAAGCTTTTGAAATAACGTCTTTGCCTTTCAAGCCGGAAGGGTTGGAAGCCACAGCACAGAAAAAGTGAAAAAAAAAAAAAAAAAAAAAAAAAAAAAAAAAGAAGGAAAATTGGCAAACAAAGAAAATGTTTTTTGAAAGCATTCACTCAGCAGTTCAGAATCAATCTGCAGAGTGTGTTCCACTTGTGTTTGCTTTTCACTGCCATTATACTTGCACTCACGCTCTGCCAAAGTGGTGGGAGACTGCAGATAGGGGCCTTGTCAACTGTGCGGCCCCAGCTCATGTTGCAGCCCAGCAGAGTTAGGCTGCTCTTGCTCAGAGAGGAGCCAAAGCCTGGTCAGCTGCTGGGCCAGAGGCCTACCCTGGTTAAAGGGAAAAAGCATCGAAAAGATCAGAGACAGCTGAAGTTCCCACACTCCAAACTGCTCCCTCATACATCAGAAAAGGCATTTTACTGCAAGGCTGGTCAGAAAGTGCAGACAGCTATGTCCCTCCTTCCCTTCTTTCCGACCTCAGAGAACTGGCCACTCACGAGGATCGTGGCACACTGCACCGTGGGGAACGATAATCTTCCCCTAAGCTCCCCTCTCTCCCGCCCACCACTCAGTTATTCAGCCGCCAGAAACTGCATGCTAGCTCCAAAGGAATGAGTCTGTGAAGCAGTAAGAGCTGTCATATAGCCTGGTCTGATACTGGGGAATTTCTATAGGTCAGGACCATACTTTCTCAGGTAAGAAAAAAAGAGGGGAAGGCAGCTGAATCTTTCCTTTCATCACCTATTGCTGTATACTTCGTAATTCAATAAAAAAAAGACAATGCAAAACAGCGCATCTGCCCCAAGGCAAGTAAGGGGATAACCATCTGTTTGACCTTTAATCGACGCCAACTCAAATTGTTCCATCACATCTACAGCCACGCACTGAACCACTTGTAGAAAGGAAGTTATTTATCCCAATGATCTCCTGTAAACTTCACATTTTCTGTGTAATCTGAAAAGACTGCCAAAACACTATTTATTTACTTCCTAACATAGAGGCTGGTCCAATGGACCTTCCACAAGTAAAAGAGAAACCCAGCAAGCAACGCTTCCTCTGTCACAAAGCAGGCAAGTTCCTCGTTGCTGGAATGCAAGACCCCAAACTTCTTTGGCATATCTCCTGTACATTGACACAAAACAGCACAGGAAGGAATAGCTGTTTGACCTCTCCTTCCACTGACAATGAGCACAACAAGCATATGGGATGGATCTCTGTAGCGAGAAGAGCAGACAAATTCTTAATTCATTTTATGTTATCAGAGGCTGGAAGTACTCTATGACTTAGAAGGTCCCCTACAAACTCAGGCTTTTGTGAAGAGATTATTTTATCATCATGGAAAGAAATACATTTAGAGATCTGTTGACCTGAGACTTATGAAATGCATCTGGTTACAACCATCTTCAGGAAGTTAGAGTAAAAACAAAAGGAACTTACGCTTTTAGAAGAGACTCAAAAGTTCAACTTTTTCACAATAAATTTCACTACTTCAAGATTTTTAGAAGAAAAAAGGCACACAGACTTTAATTTTAAAAAATACATGTTTCTCTAACAAGTAGTATTTGACAGCACGTTCTTTCTCATCATTGCTCTGCTGAGATTTTTATACCATGGCACATCACAGACCTTCACCCGAAGAGCAGCCATACTTCTTGAGTAATCCATATTGACCTGTCATCAGCCAATATGGGAAATTCTTTCCTGATCTCAAACAGGTATCATGATGACAGTCTATACTGTATAGTGTGTCACATCTATGTATTCTGCTGCATAATTTGTCACCTGCAATCACTTCCAGTCTCTTGTAGTGTTTCTGAATATGCTGCATAGATCTTAGTCATCGCGTTCACCCTATTACTTGGTATCTGTCTTTAAGGCTGTTCCCTTTGTTAGCCTAAGAAACTTTCATATATGACAATGAAGAATAAAAAATAAATTTAAAGAGATCAAATTCTAGTTTTGCATCTACTCACAAAACTACTCATTTTTAATGAAAAACAAGTCATCATTAAAATTCCTTGCAAAAGCTACAGTACCCTATCTTTCATGGAGCTTCAGAAGGGCTGTTTTTCACCAGAGTCAGACTTAGGCCTAGCCTGTGTTAACAGCTCTAGGAAAACAAAACAGAAACCACTTAAACAACTTTATCTGAGTTTAAGCTTTCTTCCTGACAAGTTGTGACTGTGCAGAAATTCTTTTTAATGCTTTGGTGCTACTGCCATAACTAAATATCACAGATACTCACTCAGAACTACGGCAACACACGTGTATTTTTCACCATGGCAAAAATACAATGAATATTGTACTTCCTACTCTCCTGGCCACAACATGACCAAAACAGAAAAAGAAGGGGGGGAGGGGAAGAAAAAAAAGATGTGAGAACTGCCTCCTTGGGCAAAGGCTGGAATTTCAAGTCTTGGCACTATTTATGCATGCTATGATTTCTTATGCACAGTCTCTATAGCATGAAAAAGCCTACATCAAATATGACCATCTTCTGAAGATTCTGTGTGGGTTTTGAAAAATCAGTTTGCACATTCCAGTGCTAGTAGGTACCCACACTGAGTTATGAATAACTTCTAACATGTCTCAAAGCCAGCAAGCCTCTGGCACCACTTCAGGATATGCCTGGCAAGAGAGAGTTTTCCTGCAACTGCCATATTAGACTCAGGTAGCATTTTGGAAAAGGATATTCTACCTCCTGAGCAATCTTTTTCAAGAAGGGGTCATCCAAAGCTCTCCTCTTTATCTATGGATGTGCAAACAGGTTTTTAAGCCTAGTTTCCTCAGAAAACAAGGCTGATGCAATCCCATTTGTTTATCTGTTTTTCCACAAAGCTTCCCATATCAGCCACATCTGCAAGTAGAACTAGCATTGAAGATACTATGTTGAGTAAAAACAGGCCGTCGATAGAAGGAAAAGCTGCAAGCTGGGCTTGTGCACTTACTGGTCACCAGAAAAGTTTACACTGGAGAAACCAAAGTAATTTTCTGCTTTTTAAAAACCAGGATGATAACCCTAAGGTAAAGACAGGAGATCCTTCCAAGCCATGGGAAAACATCAAATTTCACTATCAAGCATTATCTGCAGTTCCATAGAAAATCAGTCACAACAGTTCTTGTGCTCCTAGTATTACTTGCTTTTACCTTTCATTTTGCTGTTAGCACTTATGTAGCTCAGCAACATTAGAGCTCAGAAGCATTCTGTTCTGCTTGCACTTGTGCATGTCTGTACACTTTCAAAGCTACTTCATTGCTTTTTTGTTCCCATTTGGAAAGAGAATCTGCATCAGATTCAACAACAAACGAGCTGGGCAGACAGGTCCTATACATCAACCTCATTCATTACACAGGCCTCCTGGAAAGAGCCTACATCTTCAGTTCCTTTATGCATACACATTTTCTGAAGATTTATTTTTATATGACATATTTCAGTGACACTAAGAGTATGAACTCGTCTAAGTTTTCTTTTTCAGTCAAAGTGGTAAAATCAGTATGATTTGACCCACAAAAGCAAAGTCCAACCCCAGTTTTTCAGAGCACGGAGGAAAAAACATCTAGAGCTTTAGTTCACTCTTAAATCTAGTTTAAAGCTCTGGAAGTACATCTATATTTGCACTGTGTTCTCATTTAGCAGATAAGCGATAAAATCGCTCAGTTTTCTTGATGCTTTCAGCTGATGGTAGGCAGATTTGACATGGCTTTCTTTATCTGATTTTTACTTAAAAAAAATAATATATATATCCAGGAATGAATGAGAGCATTAGCCTCCACACATTCTGTACTTTATGCTATTTACTACTGGATAGCCCTGGAATATTTGCAGCTGGCTGTACTGTGTTTTATACAATGTAGCTCTTTATCATGTTTTTTTTATCAAAGAACTGTGGTTTAGCACAGAATGAGGCAGTGCTGTATTGAAGTTGTAATGTGGCTCAGGTTACCAGATTGCATTTTTGATGATTTGGTATTAAAGTGCTCAACACAAAATAAAAATCAACATTTAAGAAATGCAAGTGAGAAAAGCTCTAAATAGAGACTGAATAAACTATAACGTTATGGAGATTTTGCCTTACTTTCTATATTAAAACAAGTAGCTTTGAATAAATACAAGTGAATCTCCCTATTATTTTCTTTCTGAAGCAAATCTTATACTAAACTTTTGCTAGCAGAAAGTCAGGGGTGCGAGGACATGGGATTTGCAACCAACACAGCTGTGCTGGCAAAAGGCCCTAATGTAGATGTGGGTTTACCAGCAAAATTGAGCTTTTGCCAGCATAGCTAATTTCTCTCTTGGGAGTTAGTTTTGCCAGTACAGCTGCGTCCAGACTAGGGATCACTGGTGTTACAGACTTTTACAGCTCTACCATCACTGACTTTCAAGTGTAGGCACACGTTTGGTCTCAGCCTAACAGTAGTTTCATAGAATCATAGAATGGTTAGAGTTGGAAGGGACCTTAAAGATCATCTAGTTCCAACACCCCTGCCACGGACAGGGACACCTCATGCTAGACCAAATTGCTCAAAGCCCCATCCAGCCTGGCCTTGAACACTTCCAGGGATGGGGCATCCACAACCTCTCTGGACAACCTATTCCAGTGTCTCACCACCCTCACAGTAAAGAATTTCTTCCCAATACCTAATCTAAATCTACCCTCTTTCAGCTTAAAACCATTACCCCTCCTCCTACCACTACACTCCCTGATAAAGAGTCCCACCCCATCTTTCCTGTAGGCCCCCTATAAGTACTGGAAGGCTGCTATATGGCCTCCCCAGAGCCTGTTCAGCCCAGGCTGAACAATCCCAACTCTCTCAGCCTGTCCTCAGAGGAGAGGTGCTCTAGCCGTCTGATCACCTTCGTGGCCCTCCTCTGGACTCATTCTGACCGGCCTGTAGCTCCCCAGAGTGCAGTTTGCTAATGTGTGTGCACACGCGTATCTGTGGGTCTCTCTGAGACTGCAACCACAACACAAAAGTTACCTGGCTCCCCCGATGCTGTTTCCAGCGTCCTGATGTTAGCAGTAGGGCTCTTCTTAATATGTTCCTTTGCATACCTCACACATTTTTTTTACTGCCACAGCTAGTAATTGTTTATTGAAGCAGAAGCATATATGTCAGTGCATCATAGCAAAGCTTCTCCCTAAAAGATTAAAGATATTACAGATGCTTCCTTTCTTTCTGCTTTATTCTCTTCTTGACTGCTTCCAGCCATCTCACTCTTCTATCTTTTTTCCAGAAGGCTATATTCAACATATTTACTCTTTCCTTGCCTTTCTTTCTTGTCCTGACTGCTTGCTATAGGGGTATCACAGAACACCAAGCTAAACTTAGGAGGAAAGTTGAATTGTCCCACTGACCTCTCTGGTAATTTCAGATATGTTACCTTCTCTCCACTTTCCACAAAACCTTTATGCTTCTAGGCTCAGCTCTGGTTTGCAGCTGATACCTATGCTAGTAAGTGCTATCAGCTGCTGTTTTATCACCTGGTTATAGTCTTTGCCCAGCTGCTTATTTCTCATCCTAAAGGACTTCTGGAGCATGCTATTTCTGAGATGCTGCTGAAGTTGTGCTTTGAAGTGTTGCTCTACTGCCACCTATAACCCCTTATCAGTTTATCTGTCTTTCCCAAGCATTATTGCCTCCTGCCAGTAGTTCTCTTTCAAACTGAGATCTCTACGGTTTTTGTGGAAAGCAATTTCTGCTGATGCACCAGATGATCAGACAGGACTGCTCCCCTTGCACATTTAGGAAGTTATTCTGCTCTGGTCAGAGTGCAACTTTCGCAGTTAGACACTACAGAATACAATTGCTTCCCCCGTGTCTCTTCATCAGTACAATTCTGAAGATGTTGCTCCATGTCAGTGTATGCAGAGCAGTGTTTTGATTTTTTAGTAACTCTTCTGTCCTTAACCTACAGTAAAAAAAAACCCAAGACGTGGTACTATTCCTGCTAGTAAGGGAGAAAGTCCAATCATAAAGTAAGGGATTCATTTACATCAAAATAAGTCAAAAGAGTAGGAATATTCTATTTTCTACCACTGCTGAGAGCAAACTGCAGTGAAAATGGGAGACTGTCTTAAACAGGTAAGATTTCAGCACCTCAAGCGGGAAAACAACTCTGTTAAAATATTGAATGTTTTTCCTTGCAAGATTGTTTTTAATGCTCCTTTATATAGCTGATTTGAACAACCACAAAATACACTATTTTTTAAAAGAATGTTGTGTTCTTTCTTGGGATTTAAACTGAAACATCTAAATCTGTCATTTAAGTTGAGTTTTTAATGATCAGAGTACTGCGAAATTATAATTCCCAGCATCCTATGAGAATGTCTGCTTTTTAGTTTGGTTTCATATACAAATACATGGGTAGCAATTAAATTCCAACAGGCCACTCTGTTCTGTGTCAGCCACCATCAAGCATGGCATAGCCAGCACCTCCAAAGGGGCTCCATACTCAGCAGCATCAGAGGTAATCTGCAAATATGCACAAGGGGTTGCTTTGCGAATAGTCTTTCAGCAGAGAAAACTAGTGCCTTGATTACTAAAGTCTTCAGCCAAACAAATGCAACAAGTTGCTATCAGATTTCTCAGTATAGAAGTCTTGAGTGAGATTTCTTTGAGAAATAGGTTACGTGCATCAACTAATTAAAAAAGGCAATTTGGAAAAAGATTTCCTCCTTTCCCAGATACACCATTACAGGTAAAATAAAAAGGCATTCCTTAAGAGATAAAAGTAAGCCCCAGAAATCTCCCATCATAAGACGCAGAATTCAGCTCTGATGCAAAGCATCTTGCATCCTTTTTGGCAGAGGGGCATACAGATAAAGGGATAGAGCTCACCCTGACCATGCAATTTTTATCGTCATGACTAGGATAATCTCCCAGGAGAGGAGCAATGTGTGTACACATCAACTGGGAGTGAACTGGTGGGAGTGCAAGCTCTTCAATAAAGCTATACTTACCCTGAAAGGTAGCGAGATGTACCATCCTGCAATGGGGGTCCCTGATGGACAGACGCCTCTACCCATCCCTAGGGACCTTATACTGGGAGAGCTGCGGGATGTTAGAAAACACAATTGCCTGGTATTTCCTTGCTGTCCAGGGTTTAGTAGCTCCCTGCACAGATGACAATTATTTTGAAGATTGTCTTTTTGAGGAGACTAACTTTCCTCAGTCACTATCCAGAAAAGACAAGAGACGTAATTTAGGGTTATAGATTCTACCTTGAAGATCAGGTGCCTACAAATTGGTTGCTGAAATGAAATTTCAAGTGTCCAAATCTTTAGTGGATCTTGCCAATGTTTGAATTGTTTGATTTGGGTTTATTGCAATATTCATATATTTATATCTGCCTCTCCCAAATTGCTGACACATAATATTGACCTTCGCTCTGCCTTCCTGTAGCATTTTGTCAGAGAAGCTCCACAGTTATTTAATATCCAAACAAAAGCCATAAACAAGTACAAGAAGCAAGCCTGTGATACTTCTAAGGATTTGTTACTTAGTATTGGTATTGAGTAATTTTTTTTCATTGTTTGAAGACCTTCACAAATTTACCAAACACACCAATAGCTAGTGGAAATGAGGCTTACAGCAGTTCTGGATTTTGGGGCAAGCACATAAGACTACCACACTGGACAGGAGAATCTGGCCTTTAAATTGTAAATCTATTTTGCTCTAGTGTGGGTTTTTTTCTGAGAACATGGAAAATGGAGTCAGGACAAAGCCAGCACCCATAATTGAATTTCTTTTTTTTTTTTTTTAGATTTTTTAAAATACTAACAGGTAGTGATTATATAGCCATGAAGACTTTGAAGACAGAGGGAAGCAGTCCAAACAATCTACCAGTGAAAACTCTTTCTATGTGTATTCTGTCCTTCATACCCTGGGTCTGTTACAGCAAAAGGTGTTGCTATGTTCCCTTAAGCCCCAGGAAAAGGATGGTACTTGCCTCGGACACTGAGTCACAAGGTTCAACTTGGGAATCCTCCACCTGGAATTCTCCAGGCTACCGTCCTGGGCTGAGTTGCGAACAGCTTGGTGTTATTACACTCTCTTTTCTCCAGATTCAGTGATGATGCACAATGCTATTAACTGTTGCTGAGTGTTTAAAATGCCTCCAATTATGCATTGTTGTAACAATTTGAGACAGAGTAAATGATAGAGGTGCTGCTGGTTTGTGTTTTTTTTTCAAAGGGAACTTGTTTTTCATTTCTACTAAATGCAAAGAAATGAAGGGGTTTAATAGTCAACTCTTAGAAATTTATTCCTAACTTGAAGAAAAGATACTCTATGTCCAGAGAGGATATTCTGTCTTTTGTGGGGGGATTTTTTGCATGAAATAAAAAGTTGAATTCTTGCTTCAAGTGCAAAACAAAACTCCAGTGTAATCAGTAGGATGCAATAAGCACACAACTTTGCATTTGGTGGCCATATGAAAATGCACACTTGATTACGTACAACTTATGATATGGGCCAGGTAATAACAGAACTGTGATTCAAACTGACAAATTCCAACAGATTTTTTGCTAAAGCTAGGACTTTTTACATGCATTTGGGAGAGATTCTTACACACACACACACAACCAACCATACATTTCCTAAGTACCCTAACAGTACAGGCTGCAGATTCAACTTATCCTGAGCTTTGCATTTCTCGGCTATTGTCAACTTGCATCACAAGCATAAAGTTATATAATATACAAAAGCTTTAATGCTCCTTCCACATCACATAACAACACATGTTCATCTGAGTGCTAAATAAAAGCTTTCAGAACTTTAAAGTGACTTTATGAATTGTATGTACCATAAAATAAACATTAGAGTATAATAATATTCTGTAATTTGGAAAACAGCAACAGAAACCAGTAGAAGACAAAAGAACAAATGGTTGAATAATCTGCTGCATGTCAGAAACATTAAATTAATTTATGCAATAATGTAAGCACGGTGATGTTAAGGTAATATGAAGGACATAAATTATACATTATTATTGTCAGTTCTAGCACTTATCTTAGTGGTATGTCAAAATAAATCCTGATATGTTAATATTTATAGAAATGAACAACAAGTGTTACAGCTCAGGGATTCATCTGTGATATTTTCATATATAATTTGCATTTGCACATATGGTTGTCATTGTCTCTTCTGTAATTTGAGAGGTAAGCATCATGCAATTCATTTCTAATGCATTTTACATTACCATGAAAGCACATTATGCTTCCTCCACTAAGGCTTTTCAAATAGATGGCCTGCAATGATTTAGAGATTGCACAAAACGACTCAGCAAATGGGTGACAATCTACCTGCAAATTCTGCAGTAACAATAGGTTACTCGTGAGCAAAGTGTATAGTTTGCTAGTGACAGATGGTCTCCATAAAGTACATACATCCCAAAGTTCTTGCAGTGATGCATTTTTTAAGGATTAATACGTCCAAAGAAGGTATCTTTCATTCTTTACATTTTCACACAAGATGGGGGAATAATTCATCCTACACCCCCTAAAATCTGAGGATCTGTATTTTACTGCCTTTTATCACCCCCATTTTCATCCAACAGATCAGTTTCTGGCTGAAGATAGCTGGACACAACTTGACTTAGCACTTGAAGCTGACAGAAGAAGTTACCAGAAAAAGAACACAAGAGAATGTCCCTCCTCAAGGCTTAAGTACACCCACAGTTCCTGCTACCTCAGAAGCAAGAGGCATACATTCTTCCTTCAGCAAGAGACCATAATTCCTCCCCCGAGTAAGGGTGGGTTAGGGATTTTGGCCTTGGGCCACGTCTTCTGGGGTCTGGGAACCATGTTTTGGATGAAAAGGTAGCTATAGAGTTTATATATTGCTGAGTCTACAAGTAAGGCTACTGTTTCTAATTACCCAAGATCGTTTTGCTGTTTTCCAGAAAAAAAGTGTGAAAATACTTATATTCCCTGATTCAGCAGTAAAAGACTTAGCCTGAGCCTTACATTTGTTTCCTGCTTATGGAAGGACTGCCATGTCAAAATGATTTGGCTGTCTGACGATCCTGTCTTTTCCCAATTGTCTCACACACAGCTGGAGTTTGTTGCCCCAAAGTTCATCTGTCAGGATTTCCAGTGCGGAAGAATATAAGTTCAGATTTTTGTATCTTTATTAATGCAAATGCCTGTTTTTTAAAAAACTTGACAAGTCTCCCTGGTACCAATCTTAACGCTTCATCTTATCTTCTGAAAAAGCTCTTTTGGAAAAATAGCTTCATATTGTTTTTTTCGTTTCCCTCCCAAAGTACTTCTGGGTCTAATTACAAGTCTACGAAAATCAACCTAAACATTCATTTCGATGCTACCATAGGCACTGAATCCAGAGGACAAATAGTAGAGAAAGTTAAAGGATAAGCCATGAAAAACATTGACTATTGTGTGTTGTGGCCTAACACACAGCCAAGCTCCACTTGGCATTGCATAAGCATACAAGAAGTTACAAGAGAAAACATGGGGAAGTCTCAGAGAGCAGTTTCTGATCAGCATACTCTAAAATCAGCCTAACACTTGAAAGAAAAAAAGGCTGCACAGGCAAAAATTGAGAGTATAAACTGTCCTGTAAGCCTTTTGTCAGATGTGACAACATGGATGAAAAATCCTACTTGATTTCATCTTTCAACAGGAAAAAAAAACCCAAAACTCAATGAACACATTTTCACAGAATCCACGTACAATTCAGGAGAGTGAAAAAGGGCACAAGGGAGTACACTCTCTTCACAGATCAAAACCGTGCCTGAAAGAATTCCATACCAGTACAAGCAGCAAGCTATATACATTGAAAGTATATAAGTAAAGCATAGTATGTGGGTCTGATTTATCACTTGCCTTTTTTTTATAACATTTTATGTTCCACAGAAGTATAGGATTCTCTTCCATCATTGAAATGAAACTCCTGTCATCACTGCAGTGAAATGAAATACTACAAAAGGCTGCTTCAAAGTTCTAGGAACAGAGAGGAAATAGACTTGGTGTAAGTGCAGAAAAACCTTCTAAGCATGCAACTTTACAATAGCATTTAGTCCCCATGGCATAGGTCTTCAGCTACCATAAATGTTATCACTTCACTGAAACCATCGAGGAATAGCAATTGATATCAACTGAGGATTTGTCCCACTGACTTCAAAGGACCTACTTATAGTGCACGCATTTAAAGCAAATATATAAACCTTTCCAACACTGGGGACATTAATGTAAGCACACCAAATCCTGAAGTCCTTACTTATTATTTACACTACTCTTATTCAGAAATCTCTCATTGGAATCAATCAGGGTAAGTAACAAACAGAGTATTGAAAGGTGTTTTCAGGCCAAGGTACTACATATCTTACATGTCAAAGCTGTTGGGAAATGCTCTTTAGCAAAAGAAGGTGTTTAGTTTCATGTAAATTTGTATTCTGGAACCGAAAGCTTTTTTATTTCTAGGGCTTAGGAAAGAATGGCCTCCTTTTTTTCAATTTTTTTATTATAACTTTCCCAATGTAGGTAAAGCAGAGAAGAGAGAGTGACAACAGAAGGAAAGTTGGAAGTAAGCATATGTAAACATTATGGATTCAGTACCAAATGGGAAAAATTAGAGAGACAAGAAAAAACCTTGATTTCTAAAACAGTGACTGTGTTTTGCAAACATTACGCATTATTCAACTATATAAAACAGAAATGATGTCAAATATTTTAAAGTATTGCATAAACTATTTTTCCATTTTCCGGCCAGTTCGTGTACACCTTTTAGATTTTATATATTTTTGAGTAGAATTTTAGGAAAATGTAAGATAATGTTAAAGGTGTTTAACATGGGCCCATCCTTCTTGAGCACTCATAAATCCTGACAAGGGGAATGGGAGTTTAAAGTATAAAAGCATGTGGTACATTCCCTCCAATTTCTTCCTCACTTGGTTTCATCTAGATTTCTGTTGTATATATTTGTATAAATTGTGCAAAGTTACTGGAAAATTCCAGTAACGGGCATACAGAAAAACAGAGTAACTGGCACTTGCCAGCTAGAAGGGAGGAAAAGGTGCAACTTCACAGTGTGCTGATAGGGCTAAAGCTGCCTGTCTCTCCTAAATTTAAAGAACTCTTTACAAAATGGTGACTACAGCAAAGGCATATTTAAGAGATATTTGGTTTTGGCTGCCTAGTTTAAGTGGCAGCCTTATGCTTGTTGCTTGTTTCTTTGGTTTCATTTGAGCTTGCTATCATTGCACTGCAATGTATTTTTCCAGTCACTTCTTTTTCTCCCCTCTGTAACATCTCTACTTTTGTTTATTTCTCAGTGCTGCTTAATAATGGCTTCCTTGTTGCTTTTGGCTCTGTCCATCACACTCCTTCCCTACTTTGTCTTCCTTATCGTCCTAACCTCCTTTTTTGTCACTTTCTCACACCTGACATTTCTTCTTGTCTGTCAAACATAGTGTGCTTCCTCAGCTATCCCAATATTCAACAGCACTCTTTGCTGAATGATAACAGGACACATCCTCAGGAAACCAGCAGGCCCCCAGGCAATACTCCTGCATGGAGAAAATCCTTAACTGGCATTAAGCCACTAAATGAACATATATGGCATGGGCTTTTCTTGTCCAAGGAATACAGGGTATGTTTGGAGTATAAATGGCCTGACTGGACAATCCTGGTGCAGTATCAGCTCCTGGAACAACTCTGCAGGCAGTCAGCCAACAATGAGCTAGCACAGTCCTGACGTTAACCTGAACTATACTGGCCACCAGGAAATGGCTATGGGATTCGGAATGGGTAAGCATGCATAAACCTGCTGCTGCTTCAGCATTTTCAGTTTCTAAGAGCTTTTCCTTCTGCTTCCGTACATGTAGCCATCACCAACATGTTCTTTGGTCAGATACATTGCTCTGCTCCCTAGAAAAATTCTGTTCCTCTTTCTCTCCACAGCACAAACTGCCATGACTTTCTGTTATCAAGCACAATTGCCATTAAATCACCTCTTAGGCCTCTTCAAGGTCTCCTGACTCTGCTGAGCACCAGCTCGCTTGCCTGGACAAAAGAGGTTTGACACTACAACGTCCCTGGCAAGGCAGAAGCACATGTGTGGCTAGAGAGAAGGAACAGAAGTCAGAAAGAACCGGAAAAGGTCTAATACCCAGCCACAAAACAAGCTCTCCTATACAGAGATAGGACCTACTGTATTGCCAGATCTATATTTAGTGAGTCCTAACGTGAAATATCCCTTTGTGAGGGAAAGCAACAACACATTTCTCAAACTTCAGGATCTATTTATACTTTTCTACAACACTCACCACTCTCACTTGGGACTGTGTTGAGCCAAATCAGCTTGCTATATTACTTCAGAGTCTCATAGTTACTTTTCTTCCTTTTTTTGATCTCTCAGGCATAAATATGGAGCATCCCTAATGCCACCGGTAAAAAAAAAGTGTCTAAAAATAAAACAGAAACACAAGTTCACACTGAGATAATTTTATTCCAACTAGAGAACCAGCACGCCTCGTCATGTGGTGTGCACCTGTAGCTCTCTCTCCTTCCTGTCTTTCACAGGTATTAGGCTTTGGTAGTGAACACCCTCACACACACTTTCTCAGAGTGGTACAAGGGTGACGCAGCCTGTGGGTATTGACAGCAGCCAGGAAGGGTTGTGTATGTCAGCACCAGCTGTTCTCTGCAAAGAATGCGTGTTATCATGCTAAAGAGGATGCATCTTTTCTGCATTAGGCTGGTAAAGCTTTGCAACTTTGTCAACCTTTTTAGCATTCAACAAATTCTTTGAAACATACGACTTTTAGTAAGTTAATCCATTCATTGTCTGGAACTGTGCAAAGTGACATAAAAGCACAATGAAGCCTAATTAAACTTGTTCCGTGAAAGCTAATTTGTCAAACCCAGAAGCATAGTTCATAGATAAATGCTAATATTTGAAAGTCAAATTAAAGTTGAAAAGGTTTGTAATAACAGTTAATTAACTCTTGTTTTGTTTTCCTCTCACAAACTTGAACCAGCTGAAATATTGCTCAGTTCATCTTTAACATTTTGGACCACAAAGATAAAATTCAAAGCGCTGAGATAAGCCTTTGATGTTGGTATTCTCTACAGATTATATATTATTTTAAGATCTCTTTGTTTAAAAATTCATTTTTATTATCCCTGCATGAAATGCATGGCAATTCCCCAAATAACTAACCATCAGGGCAATTAACATCTTCGATCGACACCATATTCCTGATAATTAATACAGACTTTGTACCTCCCCTGTGATAGCTGCAAGGGTTTGATTTTTCAGAGCAACTGTTCATTTACAGAATCAGTTTCATCCTAATGAAAATGGATTGTGAAACTTTAATGAACAAGACTTTGCTGTCATAATAATAAAGACTTTGAAACAACACGAAGACCTACATAACAAGCATCTTGCCATACTCGTCTTGCTACGCTGCATCAAACCAATTAAGCCATACAATGAATATTAACACCAGTGTTTTTCTAAACTATATGACATCAGATAAACTCACAAAAGCGAGCATAATTTTGTTTCGACAACTTCGAGCATTATAGCTTAATGAACTATCATCTGTAAAGCAAGATGGCTTGATCTGCCCTCCTCCCTTTGGTTTAACAAAGGTAAGCCGAAGTCTGGAAATCCGATTTACATACAGTGTTAGTGTGTTTGCTATGAAAGGCAACGGATTGCCTTTCCTGCGTGCTCCCACCACGTTAGGAAGCACATACCAAAACAAGTATGAAAGATATCTACCAAAGAATGCTGTCTCTGGCATGCATGTTAAGCACCTGTACGAGTACCTTCTAGGATAATAATATTAATTAAATTTAATAATATTAATTAAAATTAAATTAAAAATAACTCATCTATTAACAAGTAGGCTATCCTGAGGAAGAGTTTGCTGCTTCAGCATTAACCTTGGGCGGCCTTGCCATGAATCCCCTGTCAGCAAAGGGTTTTCAACGAGGCAACTAAAGCAAAAATAAAAACAGAGGCAGGGGAAGAGAGCCTGCAGGACAGAGGGAGCGACACACCAACCGGCTGCACCACAGGACTTTGGCAGACAGGGACACTGTGCTTCCCCTGGCCGGCGGGAGCAGGGCCGGGAAGGGGCAGACGGCCCAGCGGCCGCGCTCCCCTCGCCGCCCTGCCCCAGGGCTTCGGCCGCTCAGCCGCGCTCCGCCGCGCCGCCGGTGACCGCCACAGGGAAGCCGCGGGAGGCCTACGCCGCCGGGGGAGCCGCCTTCGCGCCCCGGCCCTCCCTGGCTGAGGCGCCTTTCCGGCTCCGCCTCCCCCCTGCCTCATGCCCATGGGCCCACCTAGTGCGGCGGGCTCTCGGGTGGCCGTGGTTAGCGCCCTGGGCCCTGACCTGCCTTCCCTGCCGGGGGCCGCGGGGCTGCCCCTGGGCTCCCAGCTCATCCCCGCGGGAGAGGGGGCGGCCGAGGGGAAGCGCTGCCTCCCCTTCGGCCCGGCCAGGGGAGCTCTCAGACACCTGCCCTGACACATCCCGTGGGGATGTGGTTCAGCTTAACAAACAAACGACCAACCAACCGGCCAGCCAACCTGGTGAAAAAAAGGAAATATTGAGGGGGAGGGAGGGTTAAAATTTTCATCTGCTAAACCAAGATGTCGGTGTTTTTCTACAACCCGCCTCACCTCTGGGCAGGGCTCCCTGGAAAGCTCAGAAAGGAATTCTGCCCTGCCTCCGCTG
Organism: Burhinus oedicnemus; assembly: GCA_008921705.1. Lineage (NCBI taxonomy): Eukaryota > Metazoa > Chordata > Aves > Charadriiformes > Burhinidae > Burhinus > Burhinus oedicnemus. The sequence continues at coordinate 937,558 of VFFE01009035.1, forward strand.
CCCACACGAAGGGTCTTTCAAAGTTGTAATCTAAGCTATAACGTGCTCTTAGTTTTCATTTGGTTAAAGCCCCTCAAACATGGAAATGGCTGGTCGTTCCCATTTAAAAAATGGTGTACGGGAGGGAAGGGATAGAATCATTAGTAGATAAATGAATGGGATGATTTTAAAAAAGAATGATTTGCTCAATCAAGAATAATTTGAACAGCATCTACGTAGTCATGGAAAATCATAAACTATTACCCTATATAGTGCTCTGTCGACTATTAAATGTCTCCTTTTTCACACCACTGGCCTGCATGAATAACTTGGCAGCGCAAAATTAGCCAGGTGGCAAAATGTGCTTGTGTCAGCTATTGGCCAAACAAAACAGCAAATAGCAAAGCTCATTTTGCAATGTCACATTAACTCCTTCAACGCTGAGGGTACGTATTTTTATATCTGCTGTGCAGAAGTACCTGGGAGCAGGCCAGAAGAGAGCCTTTCACCCTCGGCAGCGCAGGTGGCCCGGCTCTTGCTCTGCTGGTCGCAGTGGCCGCTTGAGGTGATGTTTGTGGTCGTTTCTGTACGTGGCATCTGAGATTATATGGAAGGGGCTGCTCTGTAACATCTGTGTCAGCCTAACATCCCAGTTGGGAAAAACTGTATTCTCAGATGCTCTGTACCAGAGGGGATTTTACGCATTACTTCCTTTACCTTTATTAGAGCCATCTCTTCACATTATTGTAATTCTTACCAGTTTTTCTGTTTTCATATTGTCATTATCTTATGTTTATCTTCAGCTTCCAAGAGACCTTTAGGAAATGGATTTAAAGAGCGTGAAGCTGTAAGCCAAGTATTAGAGGACTAAACTCAACTGTATTATCTTCCTAGTAGCTTCAATGGAATTACCTCAGGGATTAATCTGGAGTTTTACCTACATAGAATTATTAAAATATCATATACGACAAAAGGACACTTATCTCACTGGTGTCAGTGGGATTCTTTTGATAGATTTCACAGAACTTATCAAGTGCAACCAATCACCTTTCTCTTTCTAGAGGTTAATATAGGGGAACAAAATACGTTTTCTTACAATTAGCAGCCTTTCCCAGCTGTAGAAACTCACCTTCCTATTGCACAGCTAACAGTAGATCCCTAAAGTTAAAACTAGGCCTGTTTTTTGTTAACAGTGAATTTATTTAACCTTAGTATGTAATATTTCCCTGAAGTACTATGGAATTTCATTAAGAAAATAAAGGCAGTATTTCATAATTAAGTTGCCTGTTTAATATTTTTTTACATGAGACATGATTTACTGATAAAACTGACCGTGTCATTCACTGTAAACCCAAAGCAGAAAACGGTAGGATGTTGGCAGCTGTATTTTATACAAAGGACATTTATAGTTTTTTTGGTCCACAATATATATATCTCATATTTCAGATTCACTTTACTTCTGAAAGTGGTAAATGCGTTGTACCTCACCAAGGGTAATGTCCTGTTCTTATCCAGGCAGTCTCTTTTCCACTGAGTTGTTTCACATGCAAAAAAATGTTTCACAGGCAAAAGATATGGGTGAATATTTTCCATTAAAAATAGCAGTGGTGGGAGGAGGGAATCACCAGTACTGTAAGTTAATGAGATGGGGGGCTTTAAATACACTTAATAAACAGTCACTTAGGCTGAGCATAATAAGTCATGGAAATTTATAAACTATTACCCACTATAGTACTTCATTGACTATTAAACATCTATTTTTCACACCACAAGCCTGAGTGAATAGCTTGGCAGGAAAAAAAATTGGCCAGGTGGCAAAACGTGCTCAGTACAACCCATGTCAGATATTGGCCAAACAAAATAGTCCAATAGAAGCTGATTTTGGATTGCTTTTTTAACCCTTGGTAGCCTACGGTGAAGTTTTCTAGGAGCAAACACTCTTATATTCCTGAAAAGAGTAATATGCATTAGCGCTATACATGCATGATTTCCTAAGCACGGTGCTTTCATCTGTCCTGGATACCTGTCCTCTCTATACTGGGTATCTGTGATCTCCGGTTCTGCTGATGTGCGCAGCCTGGGGACAGAGGCACTGTCTGTCACCCGAGATAAAGTTTTCATTGCAGGCTTTTAGTCCTGGGGTTTGGACCGTGCTCTAATTTGGAAGCCTTTGTCACCCTTACTTAAAAATAACCTCCAAGGAGGACTGGGGGAATTTCTAGTCAAGTTAAACACATGGTGATCCCTAATCACTCGTCTGTGAGTGGAAGGACTTTGTCTGGTGTAAAGGTAAGGGTTTCTGTGTGGATTTAAAACTGTGGCATGCATGGAGTTACACAGGACAAAGAACGTCTGAGAGGAAATCTCCGAGCTTGGTTGCTTGGCCCCATATTAACTCTGCTGATCTCTGTGGAGAGACCAAAAAGCCAGATTCCTAGTTCGTCAAACCTCAGCTGCCCCCAGGCTGTTTAAGCATCCTAGGGTGTCTCATGTCTGGCTGAAGAGCCCCTATATAACATAGGGTAGAAGGGCTAAAACTGGTAGCATATAGCACATCGGAAACTATTCCAAGTCTAGATGAAAAATGAGGTGTTTGCACTGTATCTGACCTTTCATCATCCTTTGTGACTTCAGTTAGACACAGCAGCAGAAAGATAGCAACCTTGTTTTCCGTTATGTCCCCATATCTGTCAGAGCAAAGGATTCTTTTGATTCAGCTTCTCGCCCCAGCCTCAGGTGTTTCTTCCTTTCTCCCATCTAATACAGCACTTCTGTCTTCAGCGTACTTATCCCCTCTCTGACAAATTTTGGAAGCATTTTACCAGGTTACACAGAGACAGAATTACCTTAATCTCTTGCCGATACCATCCATCACTACAAATCCAGCTGTGCAGCACATAGCGGGTTACACTTTCTGCCACAAGCTGGCTTGACGGTGTTCCTGTGTGCCACTACAGGGCTAAAAATCATAGTATTAGAAGAATGACTCAGCCTCCGATGTCCAGTCTCTCTCTGATAGCTGATCCTTTTACTTTTTGGGTCCCTACTGAATACCACCATCTAGAAATGCCCCCCTACCATCCAGTGCTGGAGAGGTGGTACAGATAAAACACTGAAAACCCATCTGGTGAAGCTGTGTCAAGCATTATGTTCTTGGGACAAAGGGCTGTACGGGAGGGAAAGCAGAGCTTACAGTTGTCTTAGCGTCTGTTTGCATCAGTCTAGCTGACACAAGGGGGGCCGATGGGGCAACACTGAATTGAGCCCAACATACATAGCCAAATGAAACTGCTGAAGGAATGTGTGTGTAGGTAAAAAAAAATAAAAAATCCAATTACCAGAGCTGGAATTAGGCCAGAACACCTTCACTAACACCTCTATTCATGAAAAAAGAAAAAAAAAAAAAAAAGTGATCCTTAATGACCACAAATGATCACAGACTCTGTTTTACATCTCTTACAAAAGCCAGCGTATTCAGCAGTGTTACATTCCCCAGAGCTAGACGGATAAAGGGGGAAATATGTCATTGATTTTTTTTCCCCCCAAGAAATTAATGATAGTGTTTGCACTAATTTCAACAGTTCAGAGATTTTCAAAAAGAGAATCAGTCCTGTTTAACATGGAAGCTAACAGTATTAAAAACCTAAGGTGTCTCACTCACTGCTTTCTTTTGCAGAGGTAATCAGGATCTGCTTCTTTTCAACTAGTACGCATAAAAAGCTTCGTAACTGTTAGACTGTAATGCTATTACCTGCAGCAGAATGGAAACAATCAGCCTCTCTGAAGGTACTTTGTAACGTCATTCCAATGGAGCAATTACTGGTCTGTCCCAAAGCCCACTGAAGTAGATGGAAGAGCTTCTGTGGGTCTCACTAGATTTTACAAGCAGGTAAGGATGCACATAGAAAAGACTATGCATTTTTCATTTCCACTAATGAAGAACTATCAGTTTACATGAATGCTAACTGCTTTTAAGGGTCATGCCTTCATATGCCTTTTCTTATTCATATTGTTCCATCTCAGAAATGTCCTGGTTTATACTCAAACCATGTAACCTCTTCATCCACTGGTTATTCTTTACCAAAACTTTGTTCTCTGTTACTGGCTACTGTCTCTTAGTATTTCATCCTGCAGTCCACCTCCCCCTTAGCTGTGCAAGAGTGACGCTCAGTCAGGCTAAGCTCAGACTAATTGGACTAGAACTACGCAAAACCTCAGTGGTTACATAATTAGCAATAGCTCATAATTTACAAAGGCACAATGGAGTATCCAGCAGCTGGATACTTAGCGTTATACCATATACACATAGAAGCCACCAAAAGTATTCCAGGTTCTCTTCAATATTCATGGGCAGGTTTTACCTACTGCATGGCACCATTCATCATAGTACCTTCTAATCATTTGAGCCACCAAACTGTGTGAACAGAATGTTATAATTAATGGCAGCAGGTGGCACAATTGAAGAAGCTCTGAAGAAAATGGATATTTAGTGACCCCTGTCCATGAGAGAGGTGGATTTCACCAAGTAATGAGCTTACCAAGCTCTTTATTAAGTTGATAAATATTTTCTGAGAGAGCAAGAAAAAGATGTCTTTTTCGAGTGAGAAACAAAATCTACATGGAGATCTGTAACTAGATGCCTACATAACACTTTAAAAATCAACTTCAAGATATATCTTACTGTTTCAATTAACAGGATCATTGACATCTGTCCCTTGAAGTCAGATTTTCTATTCATAGGTTAAGAAAACAGACTTTCCTTTATTTGCAAGAAGAAAAATATTTTTTGTGAGGAAGAGGGAATATAAAATTTACTCTTGCTAACAGGTAGCATATGCTGTACTTCAATTCATCTATTTTCAACTTTAAGGTTTATTTATTAAGCAGCATAAACGTGAGGTTTAATATATATACACAGGTATCCAGTGTCAGTGGCTTGGATTCAATAGGAGTCTGTATCTACCTTCTCTTATTCACATATAAACGCAGAGATATATCCTCCCCTTCTCCATATTCCTATTTATTCAGTTCCTTGCCCCCTGAAGTCTGGATACACAGGAGTAAGAAGGACTAACTTGCCTTTACTTACCCATCCTCTCCTCAACTGGGAAAGGAAGAGGAATGAAGAATTAGGAGATCGGCTTTTCTCCTCACACACTTCCTGGTCATCAGTTCTCAGTGGGATTCAATGTCTTGAGGGACAATTCTTGGCATGGTGTATTCTTTTTCCCAATAATTTGCTCATGCTATTGCCTACTAAAATCTCACCTTTACTTCGCATGAAAATTACTGGACTGAAACTAAGAGAACTGCTCAGATGGACCTACATATATTCCTCAGCTTATTTGTTCGAAGGGACTGATATATTTCTGCTGTCAAACTTACGGTTGGCTTAACACAACTTGGAGCCTATAGTGTTGCTCCAACATGTGCTACTGGTAAAGTTTGCTCTTTCCAAAATGTTATTTTTCACTGCCAAAGCACACACCAATCCTGTGCTCAGCTATGGAAACTTAATGAATGAAAGGGGGCCGTTTCTGAACTCTGAAGAATTTATTTGATTTCATATTCTTTTTTACATTGGCTACTACTCTGAAACACTTCTGCCACTTTAACGGGCAGTAAAAAATGGCCAAAATCATTGCTGTCCTTAGACCCTGTGGTGGTTAAATAAAACAAAGCAATATTCCAGGCTACATGTTGAGAGGGAACACATAGCCTGACTTCACTTCCAAAGCAGACAAGCACTTCTGCTTGCAAAGGAAGAGTGTTGTCATACCATCATGGTAAGGTTTGCCGTTAGGGTTATTGAACCTGTTCTCATTTCTAGACTTGCCGTTGTTGGGGGAAAAAAAATACTACGTTTGACACCCTAGGCTGACAGGAGAAGTAAGGAGCATGAGGGCTTGTTGTTTGATTGCTGATGGGGTGGCATCTTGCTGCTGCTCTACCAGGGCCCTGTGATGGATCTGAGCAAAATACTGGTGATTTTTTAAAGTGAAGCCCCACTCATTCCCTTTTAGGAAACAAAGGGTGCTCTAAAATGGAGGATTTGCTTCATAAATATTTACTTTTATTTTGTCTTTTGTCAAAGAAAGTAATTGTTAGCACTGTTCAGATATTCTTGGTTCTGATAACATGTTCTCTTCCTTACCCTTTATCTACCATCATCTTGCAACCCTCTGAATTCCATCTAGCAAAACTTCAGAGGATTTATGCTCCTCTAAGATGCTTGTGGTGTTGCTTTTTTTCCTTATATGCCATTCATGGCATCTACACAAACTTGCTGTTTCAGCTATGGAATAAATCCATAAGACACCACTGTAGATGCAAACCATGTACCCAAATGAGTTGATTTTGGCACCCAGATTGCTGATGAAATTTATGCTTCATTAACAGATGCCTAATGTATATAATACACATATTTTAGAATTGACCTCAACCAGGCCAGGGAGGCTGGCTGACCCCGTGAAAATACAATTACCTAATGAGAGATTTGAGTTTTGCTTATTGTATTTACTATTTCTAGGAAATTACTTTGTGTCTCTGTAGCTGTGTGAACCTTCTTGCTTAAAGTATGTTTTAATGTTATTAGAGCTTGCAAGCTAAACTAGTGGAAAGACAGGGAAAGGCAGCACAATTTCCTTTCAGATCAGAGCCAATGTTTCTCCACAACCTTAGCAGGCTGGGTTTGCCGTAAGATCAATGCAGCTGAACACTCCACCTGCAGAATGAGCTCACTGTCTGTGCATTACGCTAGCCCTCTGCCAGTCCAAGTAGTAAGACTCCTGGGGTTGGTCTTGAACCTGCTACTCCCCACAGTGGAGTGCTAAGCTTTGCTGCCAAGACACCAGGCCAGGTATTAAATGCATTCTTGTTTCTGTTACTTTCCAGCACTCAGAGGACCACATTAGAAAGCCCAGAAAACTTAATTGGAAAGCAAGGAGATTGCAGAATGCTTAAAGACCTTTTACAGACAGGAATATGTTCTCAAAAAAGCCAAAACAAAACAAAACCCCATGGATTTAAATATTCAGCTCAACTTTTCCTTTTAGAGGATTCAAAATGATCAATCCTATTTGAAACAAACAAACAAACAAAAGAATCGGGACTGAGTAAGCCGGTCTTCATTGCTGTATTAAATTTTATGTGACCTGCTCATTTCAGCATTGTAAGGCTTCCATCTTTTGGTGAAGGGGACTTTATGGACACTGCAGCTCCAGTCCCCAGGTGTAGGAGCCCTGGGGTGTGAATCCATCAAGGACCTCCAATTCAGTCTCACCCAGGACTTTGGATGGGGCATTTGCCACCCATGAATACCTTGGAAACCACAGCGAAGGGCAGGAGTGTTGCTTTTAATTAATTGGAGTAAAACTAGTGAACAGGAAAGTGAGGTTTACCTTAGGTTTTATAGCTCTTGCAAGGGAAAAATGAAAAGTCCATTTGTGGTTTTCTAGTTGTGATTATCGGAGGTAAAAATTCAAGCGCCTCAGGTTTATCATTGTATAGACTGTATGCCTGGGAAATAATGCACAGTAGAATTTGACTACTATGTTAAGTCAAGCTTCTCACTTACAGATTTTCCTAGAATTAAGATAGCAACAAGAAGCAATTCAAAGATTCTGAGATGCAGTGAGGAACTCGGAAGCACATAAACACTAGGATACATTTTTTCAATGTAGCTAATTGTTAAAAAAGCATTAGTAATTTACTGCTTTCTGAATCAGAGCTAAATTTTAGTCTTTCATAGTGTCACAAGACTGCTGCTATTAACTTTATTTGTTCCACTACAAGGAGCTTCCCTATTAACCATGCTTACTGTATTCATTTTGCTAGCCAAACTCTGACAAAGAAGGAGAGGAAAGCCTTCCATTTGTAGTTCTATGTCTTAAGAGAAATATTTCTGTGCTATTTTAACCTACCCTAAACATGACACTGCCCTCAAGCTAGTCATGTAAGTCAGGGGGAATAAAGAGGAAGCAGTCATATAAATTTGTATAGCTCCACTATTTAGAATAGAACTGCATTGATTTATCTCTTCTGAGATTTTTTAAACCTAACTGTAGTGTTGGGTATAGAGGGAGAGACTTCCAGTAAGATATTATTTAGCATGTAAATAATAAACCTTTGAGAAATCCATAAACCCTCATCAAAATACCTGTCTAGTGCGGTAAACAGCAGTTCCAAGTTTTCTGTGCCTTGATTTGGAAGGGTTCTCCATCTTGAACAAGAAATGATTAATGAACAGTAATTAATCTGATGGTTTTGACAGCTGCTATTTGTGTTGAACTTTGATATACAGCCCAGTCACAGCTTTCTTGTTGGTGGATTCACAATAAGGTAATTGATCTGGGTCCAGATTGAAAGGCAACCATGTCTCATCACAGTCGTACAATGTCAGTCTAGTGCAGAGGGGAGCAATAATTTAAAAAGGCTGTTAATATTTTTGAATAACTTACTTGAAAAGAAAATGCATGTTGATAAAGTTTTGCTGTTAACCCTAGCATATTCATCAATTTTGATTCGTCAAGAGTAACAAATCTGCGTTCTCTCTGATTTGGCTAGGAACAATGCCAAAGCGAGGAGTGTTTGCACATTAGTGCAAGTAGAAGGTAGAGGGTAGTAGTAGAGTTACTATACACACTTAGAGGAACTATATTATGTCAAGGAATAGCTCTCAACAGGACTGATGCCCCTGACTCCCTGTGTAAGTAGGGAAATACCAAGCAAGAGCACTAAGGTGGTTTTGTCCACATGCATGACATTAATGAGGTCTTTAGATATAAAAAAAAAAAACCAAACCACAAAGTGAAGGCATTGAAATGGTCAGAAAGTTATAAAAATGTGAGATCGAAAGCAACACCCATACAACGAGAAATATCAGAAGCTTTGTATGTGTAATTCAAAAGTCTTGATTACATCCGAGTCGTATTTAGGTAGGGGAAGGGAAGTTCTCCATTAACACAAGGTTGTTTGACGTAGCATGACAAGATACCATAGCTGAAGATTAACTTCGGCTTCCAGCTGAAAGGAACTCACATTAGAAATAACTGGTTTTCCTTTTCTTTTTTAAGCATAGATCATCATTAATCCCTGGAGCAATTTAAGAAAGGAGTCAATTTACTGTTAACCCTACAGTAGTTCAGTCAAACTAGAAGGATCTCTAAAAAACGTATACTCACTCAGGAGCTATATATATGCAGTTTAAATCAGTGAAGCTGTATAGATGATGACCTTTAAAAATGAGGAGAAGTAAAAAAAAGTCACGAGTCACTGGTTTTGTGTACTTGTGAAAAGAGACACTGAAAAATATTCATAGGACTATATGCTAGACAAGGGACCTCCCATCCTATTCCCAGTATTATAGTGTTTGGATGCTGACAAATAAATTACATTAATTGCATTCATTCTAGCAACCACTTAAACACCATTAGGGCTTGTGCATACAATAACTGTGCCATTAGTCAAATCTGGATACCTCGCTGCTGGTAATCAACATTCTGTCTTCTTCTAGTATAACTGTCTTAATTTCTTTCTGTAAGCCTCCTTCAGCACCGTTCAGCTTTTGAACATGAGATTAAAGACATTATAATTTTGCTTTATAATATTACATGGTGTTCTCTCAGTGTTACAGTCTACGGGGCTATTTGCGATTACTTGCAGAGAAAAGCTGAGAAGGTTTGCTGCCTATTCTATTTTTTGCCATGCTGCAACCACCTGCTGCAATACCATCCTCATACTACTGTTATAATTGTTGCTTTGTTGCTTTCTTAGTCTGGAGGGCAGTAAGACTCATTTTCTTTCCTATCCCTTTCCCAGGAGATTGACAACCTAGGCCAGGAGGGACACGGAACATGAGATACAGAGGACTAAAAATTGGGAAAGTTGTCTGCCTGTTGTATCCACTTTGAAATAAGAGAAAGTGGAGGGTGGAGTGGGTGCTTCTTGAAATGTTTTCCTCCCTTGCCCTCCAGCTGGCTATAGGAATTGTCATCAAGCCCACAGAGTCCTGGGGTTAGGAAGCCGATTGCTTGCCAAAGCTGCCTGTGCGTGCTCTCCCAAGAGTTGATCCAGCTGTAGGGGCATGTGCTCTCGGCAGCCTCAGAATACCATCTCTAGGAGTCCCCAGCTTTGTCATCGCTATAGCCGCTTCTGCACATGAGGAGCAGGGGACTATGAGTCTTCTTTAAAAAGTAGCTTGAAAATGCTCTTGGAATTTCACCAGTCCTGTGTCAGTCTGTGATCACAGTGAGATGATTTAGTTTTCATATTGACACCAAAAACTTGTCTATGCACCAGGGAGAAATTCCTTAACTATTTGAGTTAAGAGAACTCCTTTATATAATTGGGGGAAGAAATTAAAAGGCAGGGTAGGAGACTTTAAAACTGATTATTCAGGTCACAGAGATCTCTATTTTTATCATTTCATTAGCATTTGTTTCTGTTTGATCAAGGCAATAAAGAAAGGGATGAGTACACCCAGCATGATATTTTGCAACTTTGGAAGTGTGGTTTGTCCGTCCACAGCTGTAAGTGAAGCTCAGTAATAAATCAGCAGACCTGAAAAGATGAATCTTAAAAACAGCATCTCACCATTAGTTCAAACTCTTCATTCCACAGACAACACCTGGGTGATATTCTTAAATTCAGCATTGATACGACATTGTCCTAAATGTAACAGTTGTTCCTTAAAATCAAGTTCTTTCATTTATGTACATTCTCCCCCCTCTTGTGGTTCATTATAAAATCACAATTGTTGTTTTCAGAAATGTTTCAGAGCTGGGCTTTCGTGGAGAAATGATAGAAAAGGATCCACAAAATCTAACCAGGCAGTGCTCAACAAAAGGCAAATATAGTAAATAATGAGTTTGTTATTCAGGATAGTTCTCATGGCTAATTTAAATGTTCTCTGTAATCTCTGATTGAAATCAAATCTTGCCACAGATGATAGGGAATACATTTCAGACAGATTTACTGTAACTATTAATTGGATATTGTGTGCAATTGTCTGGGGAAGATTTTAGTACTTGCACCCTCAGTCATTTATTGTCTTACTCGTGTAACATAGAGTATTGTAGCCATAATGTCTTCAGCCAGATCTTCAGCTTGTATAAGTTGGTATAGTACTAAAATACTAGCAACTTGTGTCAGATGGTATGGAAGCTCCCTTGTACAGGCAACTTTTTGTGTTTCTTACATACAGGTATGTTTCCCCACCAGACTGAGCACCCTGACCCATTTCAGCAAAGCGTAATTATGAAAAGTACTACTGAAAAGATACAAAACTTTGTGTACAGATCTTGGATATTCAAAGGTCTGCAATAAGAGTAGGTTTTAGCCATGAAAATGGTTAGAAATGGATGTAGATATGCATACAGACTCAGGGAATCTCTGTTCAATTAAAAATGTGTTATTTGTGTCATGATAAATCTAGAGAAACTTGTGAGGAGCAGGCCAGCTAAAGAAGACTGATGGATTGATAGAAACTTGTCAGTCTAGCAAATCAGAGACACAATGCAGGAAAGTCAACATGTACTAACAAAATTGGTTTGGAGGATTAAAACTTATTAATAAAGGCAGAAAACTGTAATGTCAGAGTTATTACCATAATGTTAACTGACAGCCAAACAGTTCCAATTTTGTAGTAGGTAAGTTAGACTATCACACTTATAATCTCTTTAGCCAGGCAGTCTCATAACCAAAGCACGCTGATGAAGTGAAACAACTCCCATTACAAGAAAAGCTGGTGTGACTGGGGATCTGCTTTGATTCGCAGGGCTCAACTAAAGGCTGCAGGAATAGGATATTACAACAGGTCATATGTTCATAGGTGCAAAAATCAACATAAAATTTCCACACATCTACAGCTTTCAGAATTAGAGGTAAGACTGGTGGTAGACTTGCATTTTACTGAATGACAGCAGATGGTTTCCTTTTGTCATACCATAATAGCAAATCTCCTCAACAGTAGGAAATCCTCAAGGACAGCTTGGTGGAAAGCCTACAGAAAGTTTCTCACAGATTAGACAACTTTTAACAAAAAGGATATAATTGGTAAAAAAGACCCCATGCATAATAATGTGAACCAGCTACATGTAATACTTGAAACAGTTCTTAGTAAGAATGAAAAATGGTGGTGGGACTTCAAGGAGCATCATTGTCTGTTTTCACCTGAGTATTTCTTGTGCCTGTTACTCCAAATATTGCAGAAAAATGTCAGTGCTGCAGGGTCTACCAATGATTAGCTTTTCTACTAGGAAGATGAGTTTGACTCCAATAGATAATTTTGAATCAGATACTGAACAATCATTTAACATTACCCACCAGAAATCACACAGTTTATTTAGTCCATTGTATGCGAAGGCTGAAAATGCAAAGTGCCAGGTAAAAGACAGAGTTGCTGAGAGCCTGTGGAACTCCATCAGATATCGGTAATTTGGCTTTTAGTTTAAGGTATGTAGGAAAGCTCCTTTTCCTCACTTTCTGCGATTTTTAATTGTATGACACAATGGCATCATACAGTCAGGTCATAAATTTTGTAAGGTCACAAACTTTGTAAAGTCATAAACTCTTCAGATTTTAAGGATTAAAGATTAGGCATAGACTGAAGGGAATGTGATAGGTGCATTGCAATAGCACACAGATAACATTGGATAACACACCTCAAGGGTACATCTCAAAGGCCAATTTATTGCCTGCATCTTCCTTGTCCCAGAGAGAATTATTTATCACTGGTTCATAGTAGTAAAATTTTGGGAAACCTTGACCCCCAGCCAATCCCAGCAAACCAGTCACTGGGGGGGGGGGGGTTGTGCCAAGAGGGATTGCTTCATCTTCTGCAATCCCACCCCCCTTTCCCTCCCCTCCAGACACTCTCTCTGAGGGGAGAGAGGAAGCAGATGTATAACCCTGCTGCTCCTGCAGGCCCAGTCCCAAGGTCCAAGTAACCTACATCAGGATGCAAGAAAAGCCTTCACGCTCTTATTGGGCATGCAGTACACATCACAATCTAGCCCCAAGAAATCAAGAGATTAAAGTTAGAACGTGGTTTAAATGGATCTGAGTGAATAATTTTTAATGAATGCATTTAATGATGGATGAGTTTCCTTGCTTCTTACCATGAAATGTGGGGAGCGGATTGCAATTTGCTTCACATATTCCTTTCTCATTGAATTTTTTTTAAATTTCTTTTAAAGTAAGGGGTTGCTACTCCAAGCATAAACTCACTGTTCAATTGCAATAAATCACTTAATATTGTTTCCATCCTCCAGTCTAATGAACATAACTCATGGAATCAGCTTTGTGGTACATAGGCTTACAGAAAGCACATTAGAAATTCACTTTTCATAGTATTCCTGTGTGAGCTTAACATTTATTTTCTGCCAACAGTTATACGATTAAAGTTTAATAACTCTATGAGTGTGCGCAGGAAATGACACCAAATGCAACCCCAAGATGGCTGAAGATTTGCTTCCAAATTTGCACAAATATAAGGAGAAATCGTTTCTGCATTATTCATCCAACTTTAGACCTAAACCAAATATAACTTCCTAGCAGCCTTGGAAATATATGATGAAGTGTTTAAAAATTCCAGTAGATGTCACCACTTCTCCCCCAGCAAGTCCTTAAGTACATCTCAAAGAAGCTTTTGAAAACTCAGTTTGCACTACATCATGAGTTGAGAAAGCAGAGAGACTCACTTTGCTTTGGGTTACATCTATGTATTTTGACAGAAAAAGAATACATCCATTTTTCTAATCTGTGTCAATGAATTAATGAGCTTACAGAACTCATGCCACTATTGTAAACCAAACCACATGCAGATTAACTGTCAATTGAAAAGTGATGTCGTTGCTAATACAAAACAGTATCTAGTGTTGTATTAATTTTTCCCATGTCATTTGATAGTTCATAAATATCAAAGTTTTCAATGATAACTTTGATTATAACTATAGCCTTGATTGTGACTACAGTTGGTTTTCCAGCTATAGTGTTCATACCCAGTCCCTGCAACATTCGTTTGCTTTAGTTTCCCAAGTTTAAACAAGGCCCAGTAGTGTCTCCTTCTTAAACACTTGGATTCAATTCTTTTCAACTTTCACTTGCAGTTATCTACCCCTCTCATGAAAAATGAGACCTCATGCTTCAGTTCTCCTGGTTTTCATGACTACATTTTTATCCACTTCTTTTGGGAACAAGAGGCCCATGAGGCCTAGAATTCCCACATTATGGAAGAGGGCTCATACTCCTGGCCAGCAACATCCAGACAGAGATTCCAGATACTTTCCCTTCCCATTTGCACACTAGGTCTCCATGGGAGCATATAATTTTAAGTATATATCAGATTAAACTCAAGGCCAGCTAAAGTCTTTGATTAAGCAGACACAACATCAATGGATAGTCATTTGCTTGTACTGACCTTGACTCTTTTCACCTGACAGCTGTAGCATCATTCATTGTTCTCTATAAAATTAATAACTTTTCATCACTTTATATTTATCCGCATCATGGAATAAAACAAAAAATTGCTTTTAAAAAACTCAGCTCTTTTAAAAGAAACTCAAATCCACAGAACATGATAATATGTGAAACAAACCTAAAAAACCCTTGTCCTGCTACAGAAAAATTCTGTAGTCTAAACTTCATTTTCTGAAGAATTTAATATTCTTTAGAGACATATTTTACATTTTTTAAAGAATATTGGAAGACAAAATTAATCCTAAAGAGTTCCCAGGGCAAAAAAAGTGTTTTGTGTGATTTTTTTGCAAGTGACCAGGTGACCCCAAGAGAGGTTGGCTTTCTGGCTACGTTCATCCCTTAAGACTTGGAAGAAAATTTGGATGCATAGCAGTGCATAATGATCATATATTTCTGAGGAGCTCAACATTGTTTTAAAGACTTTAGAAAGGTTCATTTGCAGGTCTGTAGATTAGTTAATCTTATTCAGATTTCACCTAGATTAAAACAGCCAAATTGACTAGAGACATTACACACGTAAGGAAAATTGGCTTTTAAATATTTTAGGAAGTGAGGTAAGATTCAAATGCATCACTAAGACCTTTTAAAATGTCCTTATTCATGTGACTGGGTCACTTGAACGAGTTAAAAAACTATCAAGCACTTTTAAAAAATATTTAAAATGTTATTGTTTCAATTGCTTTCCCACCCAGCTGTAAAGGGGCCTCTAGATTACTGTATTGTCAATGGGATTTGTAGAAAAGCAGCCAGAACTAACATGAAACTGAACAATAGCAACATTGTACTCCTCAAGAAAAAACGCAGCCTATGCTAAAACCTTGGGCAGCCACATGAGGACTGACTCCTTTTACAAGATTCTTCTGATTGCTTTCTATTTTTTAAAAAACAAATCTTTGTGTTAAGCTTTTAAAATTGCTTCCTTGTTTAAAAAGAAGTTAAAATTGAAAAAAAGACTTTTTACTTGAACTGTTAAAAGCAGTTTATTGACTTGACTAAAAGTGTTTGATGGAAGAGAATAGTATGAGCAACTGTCTCTGACAAAATTGGCTAATTATTAACATTAAATATTCCAGAAAATGCTTCAGTATTACTAAAATAATGCTGTCTGTACACAGAAGAAATATATTAGTTATGTCATGAGTTTGCAGTTTTTTAGATTTCAGAAAAACCGGTGATGAGCAAACAAATAGTAAGGAAGATGGTTCTTCAGTGAGCAACAGTTACAAATACAGCGGAAAAAAAGAGGTATGCAGACAAAATCAGAATTATCCACAGGGCTGCAGTTCTCAGCTGTCCTAATGCGAACAGAGAGAAGTTACCGCTGAAGACATTTTTTTAAAAAGTAAACAAGTCCATAGGATATTGAATGAAGGCAATACACACCTGAACTCATTAGAGGCCATGGAGCATTCTCCAAATGAAGACAACTTGGTTGAATCTTTAACAGGAGAAAGCACTTTCAGCAAGACCTTAGCTCTCGCTTGTACTTCATACATTTCTTGGCTCTTGGCCTCCCACATGAAACAGGTCTTCAGTTTGCAGGGTAGGACTACAAAACTGCTGCAAGTAAAACCGTATGATGTTTGTTCACTTGCCTGTGACTGAAAAAGTAGCCCCTGGGTGAAACTAGGTTTTCTTTTGTCCGTTGACACTGGAGTGTCTGGACTCAAGATAAAAAGGGACATAGAACCTCTGTGAAATGCCCTGAAAGAAAACAAAATATGAGAACCTGTCTGATAAAATATTATGCAAAGGCAAACAGAGTATCTAGAACTGCTGAGAGTCACTGGGCAGTGAAGTGTCGTTTCAGGACTTTAGGGCAGTTTGTAACTGAGAAGTTTATTCCACTAGTGCAGTCATTAGGCCTTAGAAGAACTGCTAAACTTAAATTTATTAAAAGAAATACTCATACTTCTAAAATTTTTACTTACTAGCAGCCATATTTTATTCTACTGATTACAGCTAAGACCTGGAAATAGTTTTAAATTAGAAAAAGTAGCCTCAGAATCTTAATAAAATATATAGTTTGTCTATTGACACTCACCAGAGAATAACCTGGTGTATTTACTCATATGCAACAAGACCTAGAAAACAAAATAATGGTTTAAGAATTTTTAACTGATTTGTATGGTGGCTCTTCTCTAAATTAAATAGTTTTTCTTTTCTAGTTAGCTTTTTAAAATAGCAGAGAGGGTCCATTTGTGTTTATTTTAATGAAAACATTTTTAATTAAAAATATAACCTATTTAAAAAAGAAATTTTCTGAAGAAAAATATATCCATACTTCTTTAGTGAAAGATGTTCTACCTCAAAAATATCTGAGAACTAATTCAAAATACTTAGTCTGAGATCCTGATGGCAATAAAACCTCTGTACCAAAACCATGTTTTAATGATTTAATTTTCAGCAGCCTTTTCAATTATAGTCCCCACCTCCACCAACTTACAACCTTTAAATCAGAATTAAAACAGCTACAACATTCCCCTCCCCCGTGTTGTTTGTGGGGTTTTTTTGTGAAACTAGGTTGGATGGAAAGTTACCTAATAGGTGCCATCCTCCAAACAAAATTAGAGGTTTTATTGATTTATGCAATTCCACATCCAATATTTCAGTTATGTAAATTTTCTATTTCTTCTCCACCTCCTCTCAAGGTCCTAGTAAAGAGATTTATTCTTCTTTCACCAGCAATATTTTGCCTGCCTAACAAAGTAACTCTCCTCTTCTCCACTATTAACAAATTCATGATGCATTAATATCTTTCTTCTGCTCACCATGATTACACTATATGTGTTCAGGTTTCACCGTTAATAGGATAATGCAGTTAACATATCATTAGTACACAGTCCGTTTAATGCTTCACAGATCTTTCACAATGAATCATTGACAACTGCAAGAACAAACAGGTGAGCTAAAGTTCTAAACTAACAAAGGGGAAAAAAAGAGTTCAATATATTTTTTACTCTGTTCAACTAAAACCAGATGAATTTATCTGCTCGAGGTAGCAGTGCAATGAAGTAAAAAAGTGAACTAATCCACTTAGGCTACAACCGCAGTACTAGCACATGAGCTTTCCTCTGAAGGCTTTAGTGGGACTTACTTGGAAGCTGGACCTGAAATTGATAGGAAGATTTCAGCATACAAAGAAAGTTCTTTTACATGGGTAGCAGCAAATAAGACCTTAAACGTATCCTTTATCGTGAATAAAAATCAAAACTGTGTCATCAGAAAAATACCTCAGATCTAGGACATTTTCTTATTAATACACATAATGAAAAAAGTGAACAAATTATGAAGGTGATCAATGGACAAGTGAAGACAGCAGAACTTCAATTGAGTATGAGAAGCAACAAAATATTGCCACATGAAAGGGGCACTCAGATGGGCTTGCAAACAATAGATGTATCAATGGAAAAAATGTTCGAATTCAGCTGTTCTTTTTGAATTAATGCTGCAGCTGAAAATGTGCTTTGACACAAATGACAACCATCTCAGTTAAAACCGTGTCAGATTATTACCTGCAAAACAAGCTACAAAGACATTTCCACACAAGGAATATCATAGGGTCACAAACACAAAGAACATGTTGGTACCACCAAAGGAGCTGGTCTTTGTATTAATATTTGTTTTTAATATATTATCTTTAAGTGGCCTCAAATGAAATGAGGGGTCTTAGACGACTTAGTACCATACAAAAAGATGGAAAGGAACACTCCACCCCTGTAGTTTTTAGCCTACATAGGAAAGAGAAACAAAAAATGAGAGTACAAACAATTCATGCACATTCATCTGATCTTTGCAGCAGAATCCAGAAATTCCATCTAATTGTGCTGCCCAGTGTTTTGGTAAATATTCTAAGTGAAATGCTTTCAAAGGGGAAAAATGAGTAAGATTTGAGAATTTGAGGGAAATATTTGTCAGATGGTGATAACTGTGCAACCTTTTAGCCAAGATGCTAGAGCAAAAGATTGCCTTGATGCAGATGTAGTAGAGCAATGAGACAGTACCAGCAAGCACATTGTAAAACATGTCACTGTCTTGGAGTTCACAGATGTTGGTTTTGATCTTTCAGTTGCTTTCCCTTATATTGGGCCATGCAAATCCTTAAGGTGTGATTCACTCTGAAGGCAAGCGTTAATCAGTTGACGTCAGGTGGAAAGGCATAGGAAAATTAGAAAGGAGCACAGCTGTGAACCACCACACATGTATCATCATCTGCAGCGTGGATGGAAAGCATATTCTTGATTCAAGAAAGGGTTGCTAAGGTTTGGTAGTTCAGTGCTTAAATCACAGTAAGCACATCAGCAGAGAATTCCGCACAAGGATTTAGCAATAGCCTTGATAGTAAGCAACTTCCACTTATGCTTATAACGTGCCAGTATGGCTTCCAATAGGATGGCCTAAACCACCTTAAAATAGTCCTCATTAATCAGTGCATTACCCATGATCCTGCTAGGTCCCAGACTCTGCCTTGTGATGAAGGGTCTTTTCTTACTGTTATCCTGTGGTGCAAGCATGGTAGCTGTCTGGCCAAGTGCAAAAATTCAGAATACAAATGTTGACAAAGTCCTCTATAGCTATTGAAATGCTGTTGCCTCTATTCTTTCCCCTAATCGTGGGGGAAAAAAGGGGTAAAAAAATTTATTGCGATCTGGCAAAAGTATATCCAAGAGCTTCTGTATCTCTCCCTACTGTAAAGCGATGGTGCCTGTGAAATGACACATTAATGGATATTGGTTTTTAAGATGCACCTATATTTATCTTGTGGTATTAATTTATAAAAGCCTCACCTCATCATCTCAAACTGCTAAGTGAAAAACTCCACACAATTTCTGGAGTTCTCTCGAGTCTTTAAGAGCTAGAAATATCAGATTTTTCTATAACCATAACACAGTTTTTCGTGACTTCAAAGAGAAAGAGCTTCACATAATTTTTCAGTTATCTCCTTCATTAAGAAGCTGTTTAATCAGACCCTTGTTTTAATAAGTTTTTATGCAGGAATGCATTTCTAAATAGGTATCTCTTCAAGTTTTTCAAGTTTTGTGTTTGTACCTGTTCAGCATCCATTTTTCATTTTTTCATCTCTTATTTATCTAATACCACATTTAGGGCTAAACATTTTGAGTTCAAGGAAAAAAATTTATTAATGTAACAGTAATTATCATGAGATCTTTAATACAAGTGAAGCCAAAGAAGACATCTTGACAGGTAAAGACAAGATAATAACAGTACAAGACCATTCTAAAACAAAGTCCGGAATGTAAGAGCAATTTTTTCTCCTTAGAGCTCAGCTTACTACTTTTTGGGAAAGAAGGGATGCTGGCTTTCAGGAGGGTTTTGTTCATGTGTTTGTTCATTTTCTGGTGAGTAGTAGCTTTCCTGACGTGCAGTGCTATTTATTAGCTCAATAATAATTAGCTCAATTCATATATTGTCCTGGATAGCTCACTTTGGAGAGCATTCTGAGTTAGTATCCTGTGACCTGTTTTCTTTCTCCCTCTCTTTAAGTGCAAGAGATTTTTCTCTAATAAGAAATGTATAATCTGGTGTAATATTCTTAGCTTGATGAGTTGGTCCAGCTATTCCTTGGTTTACAACACTGGCAAACAGGAGTCATCATCTAGTTCATATCAAACAAGAAAATAATGTCTCAGTTACTAATTTCAAAGGGAGAGTCTGATGTTGCAAAAATTTCTGGTTTGATGGGAATTGTATTTGATATGTAAACAGCATGTGAAACCCCAGCTGGAAAAGTGCCTTCCTTTTGTCTCCAGACTGAGTCTGGAATTCATCTTACGTGATCTGAACTAATAGTTAGATGTCAAGGTGTTTAGACGTTTCCTCCAAACAAATCATCTGCACTTTTTTCCATAGCCACTGGGGGGAAAAAAAAAAAAAAGCAGCTCCATAGCATTATGTACACTCTCTGCCTTGGGCAGTCACCCTCAAAGAGAAAGAATTGCCCACTTCTTTCTGTGGTCTACGGAAAGTACCTAAATTACTGGTCTGGACTATACTTACAGAATTGAACTTCAAAACAGATGAGAATTCTCCCCTAGAGTAAAGCACATGATAGATTTCTTCTATTCCAGATATTCTAAACCAAGTCTACTTCATTCCACAAGGTTTGTGTCCTTTTAAGGATGAGACACTCATGGAAAGGATCGGCTGTGCTTCATGGTATTTAGTCACTTCCCTGTTTCTCCATCCCTAAAGATGGGCTACACTTTTGAAATCACTAATTTGTAATAATCGCTGCTCTGAAAAAAAGTGTGGTCTTTTTACTAATCAAGCAGTACAAAAGTAAAGAGTCGTGACAAAGGGCATTGTATCTTGCTTTGGAAGTGTGTAAACAAGCATGTTGCTTATCATACAAAGCATACTCCTTAAATGTTCGTGTTTATCACAAAATTTCACAAGTCATCCTTAGCTTCGTATTGTGAGATTTTATTTATGTTTATTTTAGTTTATTTTCTGTGTTCGATCTCTATAGTTTTAATTCTAGCAAGAATCTTGAAGCCTGGGGGTTACCTCTGGCTCTTCTTTCATGCAGTGCGGGCACTCTGACTTGCCATTGCTTCAAAGTCTTGCCTAGATGATTCGGGCCCATTCCATAATTATTCTTTTGATGCAAATGAAAATACGCTTGGCTGTTTTGGGATCTTTTTAGATATATCTTCTTGATTTATCATAAACTTTGCCTTACCTGATAAGCATACATAACGGACGTATCTTGTTAGGTATATCCTTCCAGAACTACTCAAAAAGATTTTTACGTTACGTGGTATAAAAAAAAAATAATTCAGACTAAACTTTTATATACACCAAAATCTGTAAGTTACTTTGAAGACATGTGCATTGTTGGGTCACATTCTAAAGGTCATGGAGAACACAGACAAAAGCTAGTTAAAAGACAGTGGTAATGTCCAGAAAGCTTGAAAACAAGGGTACAAGCAGTGTACCTTTCAGTTAGACATGTATGACACAGGGGATCACAACAGTGATAGAAAAGGTACTGCATTAGAGACACCTCCTTCTTCACACCATTTAAGTCTTTTGATCCCTTTTAATTTGTCTCTGAAGCAAATTAGCAGTATTACCTACTACACTTTTTTTTTTTTTTGCACTGTTTTCTCATAGGTTCCATTGGGTTCTACGCACACTTGAATTGTTAAAACAAGAGGTCATCGATTAGCTGTTGAAAACGAAAGAGAAAAATCTTTGATTTCCCTGAGTTTTCTATAAGTCTAGTGGTTTTCCTTTATTACTTTGATTCAGTGATTATTTGGCAGGGGACTGATCAATTCATAAACTTAGTTAGCAAGTCTGCTGGTAAAATACCAATACCTGGAAGCAGACTACTATACATATGTTTCTTCTCAAGTTTTCTGGAGAATATGCTGGTTCTTCCCTCTGTTGTGGGAACAATAAACATTTCTTTTTGTTCTAGGTTATCTAGAGTACATTTATTTAACAAGTTATTTTTGTTACCTAGTTTCTCAGCAAAATATAATAATTAGCAGGACCAGACCTTGGAATTTAACTCCTTTCTATTCAGATAACTAGCAGTTATGCAAATAGCACTCCCAAGAGGCAGAAGTTTGTTACAGGTAGAGAAAGAGAAACTCAGACCCAAGAGCAAACTAGAAAGTAGAGATAAGGATTTCTGCAAAGCATCTAAGCATCTAAAATAGCTGACCCTCTGTTTTCCTAGTTCCTCATTCTTTAGCCTGTCAAAGGCTGAAACTATTCACCCACCTCCCCACCAGCTAAGCAGTTCCAACTCAAATGGACAAATTCAGTCTAACCTATCTTTTAATGTTCCATGCCATCTTCCCTCCCTCCCCTTAAAAATGAGAACGCTAGTGAATAATTTACAGTGTCTAGAGTGTTACTTTAAATACATTAATATTTGTATAAATTGAAACTGAAAATCAAAGCAGATTTCTCAAAATACAAAAGCCAATGTTATTTTGACTGGTCATTGCTGTTATTTGAAAGGAAATGGTCAACATACATATTTGGAACAAGCCATATGAGATACCAGAATCAGTCTTGTGCTAAGGCAACGTGACACTCTACAGAACAAGTCCCGTCTTTTGGATGTTAACAGGCAGCCCTAAAAATAGGTAAGACATCCAATTTACCAAGACATTGTCTTACGCCTTTTAGGTACAAATATTATTTTAAACAGAACAGGTTAGACAACTAATATTCCACATAAATGATTCATGTACCAAACAGACAATAAACTGAGAAAAAAAATTTATTCTATGAATGAAACATCTGGGCCCCGAATATCTGTAAATAGTTCAAACTAAAGCTGAAATTTGAACACATTGTCCAAAGTCACTGGAATGTAAATGAAAGTTACAAAGAATCCTGCAGTTCACTGCACATTTGTCTAACATTTCTAATCTCATTCAAAACCTAAAATGTTCACAAAAAATTAAATGAAACTACAACATTTCTGACAAGCATAACATTCCGTTTCCAGAATGATTAAGCTAATATCTAACCTACATGCAGTCTCTATAGGTCAGTGAGTCCACATATATGAATTGATATGTAAATGTATTACACATACTCTCTACCTCACTCTGCTAACAGTATATGTATATACACAGGGAGTCCAAAGACTGATCCACCAAAATACATGTTTTAGTGAAAATCTTTCACTAAAATCTTTCACCACATTGAAATTAAACATGGTTATTCTGGCTTAAACTCTTCCTTTTTTTTTTTTTTTTTTTTTTAATCTGAAAAGTCACTTTCAAAGCAAACCTTTTTAATCCAGAATTCATTCAGAAGTAACAAGAAAATAATATTTTGGTATTTTTAATGACTTTTTATTTCCAATTTAATTAAGAGGAAAGGAAGAGGTATGTTTATTTTCTCATGAACTTTAGCATATACAAAAATAAAGTGCACAACTTTAGGTGAAAAATTCAGACCTAGCAAAAATGGTTTTGATGACAGCTAGGTGATAATAGGTGTGAACTGGCTCTTTCAAGATATATTTTTCTACTACAAATATGAGATCCACCTAAATGTATTTTGTTTCTCTAATGTAAACAGCCACATTCATAATATGAACACAGGTAAATGGACAGTGTTGGCCTGGAATTATGGCTTCATATTTACAGATTGAGAGTATCTGTAGTAAAATCAATTGATGTGGATTCACATTATTGGATCTGAGAGCAAATTAGACTGATTCATTGCTACTGGCCTGCTTACTGAATATTTGTTTGACCTGTTAGAAATGGCTTTAAAATATTATGGGTCATAATGGCATTTTCTTCATAGCTACTTCAGTTCACTTTACATGTGTGGACTTTTTTTTTAAATGAGATTTTAACTTTACCTGTTATGGGATAAACCCTACCCCATCTACAAACTGCTATCTCTGGTGTTAGTTGCAGCTGACAGAACAAGGTTCGGTACAGCACATTCACAACAGAATTTGATGTGTTGTATTCCATTAGGGATTACCACGCTGTCAGCATGACAGCAATGGGACCTTATTGAGTTCATTTTTATGAGATTTCTGATTTCATTGTTTACACCAAGAATGTTGATTTTACCATTTAAAGCATCCATGGTTCATACATGTATCTGAGCTTAGCGAGGAAAGTGTTAAAGTCCATCACTTGTATAATATTTTTAAAGCTGTACAGTACCATACATCTTAGCAATCTCGGAATTTTAAGGAGCTGTCTCAAAGTAAGCAAACAAAACAGAATTCATCTCTGCTTTTACTAGAAAATTACATCTGTGAAACATCTGATTCAATGCTTATCTTTGAGTAGTTGCTTATGACAGAGTTCATTGTATGGTTTCTAATGTTTTAAAACTTCAGTCAAGATAGAGCTCATAGTTAAATGAACAGATCACAAGGAAGAAATGTTAAAGCAGAGACTTCTTAACCCATATACTCAAAGGGAGAAAAAAGTACCCACCATTTCTGACTGCTTGAAGCAGGACAGATTTCTCAGACACAGAAAACGTGAAAGGCAATCACAGCATAGCAATTTCCTGGTGCCTTTCATTTAAACACCAAATAATACTAAATAAGCATTAATGAATTAAGCTGCTTAACATATCTACAAAGTAAGTACAGTAAAGAAGAAATGTACTTACTTTTTTGGCAGATGTCCTAGTACCTAAAGTTGCTGATCATAAAATGATCCAGAGCAATAGTGGCAAGACATCAAGAAAAAAATACATATATTTTCATAATCTACAGAGTGCTTTGTGAGAAGCTGGGGGGAAAGACACTCTCAAGATATTTCTGGTTGAGTCATTTTAAATTTATGTTTTCTTGATGAAAAGAAAAAGGTAAATTTTAAGAGGAGTGTTCATGAAAAAATAATCTATTTTAAAATCATCTCTATTCTTTATGTTGTTAGCCATTGGTAAAATCTCCTTTTGTCAACTCCAAGAGCTCCTGAAAAGTCCCATTTCACAGTTTTAGACATACAGGACTAGTTAGAAAAACAGAAAAATGGAAACATAAGTTACAACTAATTTATCTGTTCTGATTATTTAGTGTATGCATGCACAAGTTTTCACAAAAGTAGTAGCTTGAATGTTAAAAACATGTCTGGACACGCTCACTTCCAGTTCTCGTAAGGCTTGGAAAGGAGGGAAAATTATCATTGTGCAATGATTTTAAATCTTATGTGAATACCTTCACATTGATGACATGCATTTGATTTCATAAAGATTGTTCTAGAATTCTCTCAATTTCTCTAGGAAATTTCAGTAAATGTAAAGAAAGGATTTGTCTGCAAGTGTGTATCCTCTAATGGAGCACATCTTTATACAGCATAAGAATGCCCTCTGACATCGTTCCAAGCCAGTATTTGAAAATTTTCTGAAAAATTTTCTCAGCTAATCACAGTTATGTATTTTCATAATTCTATTAAAAAATAACAATAGTTAAGAACTGGACTCAGACTGTAACATCCCTTTCATTTCAAAGAGTATACTTGCAGCTTTAACAATTATTTTTCTTCTAATGCAGCAAATTTATGAAACTAAAGCATTTCTTAAAAAAACTGCAAAGTGTTATAACTATAGAAAATATCAGTGATAAAACATTATTAGAAACATTTAACATCAGAGCACCAAATTTTTGGCTTTATTACCCTAATTCAACTATATTAAACAAGACAACATTTTGTTAGATCGCAGTGATGGGGTCTGTTGACATGTCTTGGCAGGAAAATAAAATAAAAAATTACCTTTGCAAACCACTGAAAAAAGTTTGCACATTCTGCTTCTTTGCTCCTACAAACTACATGTTCATGGTTTTAAAATAAATAAGTCATAAATAACTATAGGACTAAAACTAAATAAAATTGTATATGTATTATCTTATTGTATACCTATCACCTTGATTATTTTTCAAAGGTTTTTGGCTCACATTTATACAAAGCTCTCTTCCATATTTGTGCATAGCAGAAAGGAATCCACAAGTCTGGGCTTTACTAGCTGCTGAAAATCTGACTCTTCAAGTCCATCAGGACTCATAACTGCTAGTCTCCGTAAGGCTGCCTAGAAAAACAAAACAACATAATTGTAACACTGTTAAGGTTTGACAAAGTCTTCATTGCAGGAATCCATTGTAACTGTCTCTAAATAATAGCCAAGAGTCAAAACTGCAGGTCTATGGACTCTTCTACCTGGCTAATCTCTCATTACTATCTTCAGCTGTCGGATGAATCTCCCCTCAAATGCAGCTATTAAATGACAATCCTTTTTGGGCACACTCCTCTAAGATCTGAGCAGCAGGGATGGTGTGGTGTTAAAGAACACAGAGGTGAGAGTCAGAGCACTTTGATTGTAAACCTATCTCTGATCTGCTGCATGTCTCACACTGCCTCTTTGTATCTCAACTCTCCTCTTAGCTTTTGTCTGATTTATGAGAACTATAAGCCATCTGATTCAGAAAACCTCTGCTACTGAAGTTTTATGCAATGCCCATTTTATGCAATGCTTTCAGATACTACTGTAGTAGAAAGAAGCCATACATTTCAAACCATTTGGGAACAAATAAAACTGCCAGTTGTCCTGATTATGAGGCTGCACAATAGAATTGTAGAATCATAGAATGGTTTAGGTTGGAAAGGACCTTAAAGATCAGCTAGTTCCAACCTCCTTGCCATGGGCAAGGACACCTCCTGCTAGACCAAATTGCTCAAAGCCTCATCCAACCTGGCCTTGAACACTTCCAGGGACGGGGCCTCCACAACTTCCCGGGGCAACCTGTTCCAGTGCCTCACCACCCTCACACTAAAGAATTTCTTCTTGAGATCTAATCTAAATCTCCCCTCTTCTAGTTTGAAGCCATTACCCCTCATCCTATCACTACATGCCCTTGTAAAAAGTCCATCTCCAGCTTTCTTATAGGCCCCTTTCAGATACTGGAAGGCTGCTATAAAGTCTCCCCAGAGCCTTCTCTTCTGCAGGCTGAACAACCCCAAGTCTCTCAGCCTGTCCTTATAGCAGAGGTGCTCTAACCCTTTGATCATCTTCATGGCTCTCCTCTGGACCTGCTCCAACAGGTCCATGTCCTTCTTATGCTGGGGGCTCCAGAGCTGGACACAGTATTCCAGGTGGGGTCTCACAAGAGCAGAGCAGAGGGGCAGAATCACCTCCCTCGACCTGCTGGCCGTGCTTCTTTTGATGCAGCTCAGGATGCAGTTGGCCTTCTGGGCTGCAAGAGCACATTGCCAGCTCATGTTGAGCTTCTCATCTACCAACACCCCCAAGTCCCTCTCCTCAGGGCTACTCTCAACCCACTCTCTGCCCAGCCTGTATTTGTGCTTGGGATTGCCCTGACCCACATGCAGGACCTTGCACTTGGCCTTGTTGAAATTCATGAGGTTGGCACGTGCCCATCTCTGAAGCCTGTCCAGGTCCCTCTGGATGGCATCCTTTCTCTCCAGTGTGTCGACTGCTCCACACAGCTTGGTGTCATCAGCAAACTTACTGAGGGCGCACTCAGTCCCTACATCCATGTCGCCAACAAAGATGTTAAATAGTACCGGTCCCAGTACCGACCCCTGAGGAACACCATTCGTCACTGCACGCCACTTGGACATCGACTCGTTGACCGCAACTCTTTGAATATGGCCATCCAGTCAACTCCTTATTCACCGAGTAGTCCATCCATCAAATCCATGTCTCTGCAATTTTGAGACCAGGATATCATGCGGGACAGTGTCAAATGCCTTGAGCAAGTCCAGGTAGATGACATCTGTTGCGCTCCCCTTATCCACCAAGGCTGTAACCTCATTGTAAAAGGCCACCAAGTTTGTCAGGCATGATTTGTCCTTAGTGAAGCCATGTTGGCTGCCACCAGTCACCTCCTTATTTTCCATGTGCTTTAGCAGAGTTTCCAGGAGGATCTGCTCCATGACTTGCTGGGCACAGAGGTGAGACTGACTGGCCTGTAGTTCCCCAGGTCATCTTTTTTTCCCTTTTTGAAAATGGGGGTTATGTTCCCCCTCTTCCAGTCAGCGGGAACTTCACCAGACTACCACAACTTCTCAAATATGATGGATAGTGGCTTGGCAACTACATCCGCCAGTTCTCTCAGGACCCGTGGATAAATCTCATCAGGTCCCATGGACTTGTGCACCTTCAGGTTCCTCAGCTGGTCTCGGACCTGGTCTTCTCGGACAGTGGGCAGTTCCTCATTCTCCCAGTCCCTGCCTTTACCTTCTGCAACCTGGGCAGTGTGGTCAGAGCCTTTACCAGTGAAGACCGAGGCAAAAAAGTCATTGAGTACCTCAGCCTTCTCCATGTCCTAGGTGACCAGGTCTCCTGTTTTCTTCTTGAGTGGGCCCACATCTTCCCTAGTTTTCCTTTTGTCCCCGATATACCTGTAGAAGGCTTTTTTTGTTGCCCCTGATGCCCCTGGCCAGATTTAACTCTATCTGGGCTTTAGCTTTCCTAACCTGATCCCTGGCTGTCTGAACA
This sequence comes from Burhinus oedicnemus, assembly GCA_008921705.1. Classification (NCBI taxonomy): domain Eukaryota; kingdom Metazoa; phylum Chordata; class Aves; order Charadriiformes; family Burhinidae; genus Burhinus; species Burhinus oedicnemus. Next base: position 966,004 of record VFFE01009035.1, read on the forward strand.
ATACAAGTTGTACTGATGTTACTATTACCTTTGTAAACTCTTCCCTTCTAAGAAGTTACTTGTTTTTCTCATTGGAGAAAAATACACAACAATTGCATACCTTCTAGCAACCTGACACAACAGATGCAACTGGAAAGCAGGCTGGCTTTCCTCAACAACAAAAATTGTGTTCTATTAGTAAGGTCTGATAGGTGTGATCAGCTTTTCTCTGCACTGTTTGTCAATGTAGCACTAACAAAAGAGTTAATTACCTGCTTCAAAATATACAAAAAGTAAACAACCAAGCTAAAAATACCAAACAGTACAAGCCCTCAGACTTTAGTGACAACACCTATTAGAGCCTGAAGCAGCTTATGTCTCAAGGAAATTATTTTTGCCACATGTTTATCAGAAAGAGTCATCAGGCAGTTACTAAAATATCAGGAGGTGTAGAATGGCTGAGACAGACAGGCAGGTAACATCTCAAGTGATAGGCATGAATTCAAGGAACGTCCAGCAACAACTTCAATGAGAGAGAACAATCACAGTCTGGTTTGCTGCAATCACTGTAGCCATACAAGATTAACAAGCCTTCTCGGCCTGTGTGAAGAATAACCACAGCATTTCTTACGCTCACATTCAGACTGTCTTCATCCTGCATGAGTCCTGCTTAAACGAACGGAACTTCTCATATGCTGGTACAAAGCTAGCTGTTAATCAAAGCTGCAATAACCATGTTTTTACTTTTACATTTAAAATAACATAAATACTAAAAAGCACTGTCAAACAATATTCTTCAGTCTTCAATCATCAAAACCTATCTCCTATCCTTAGATCACCCATGTGCCCAGAGCACTTTCCTCTCACAGAATGCTAGGTGAAATTACTCAACTCTGACAGTTGGCTGGGGCTCACAGTCCATGCAGTGCAGGGCCAGCAGCTGGGATCTTTCTCTTAAAGCAGAGAAAGCGTTAACCTTCTGTTAGCCACCCCTTGGTTGGACATTATATTGTCTTGGAGACTCAAATAGAAAAAAATGGATTGTAGTGAAAGCAAGAAATCTCCTTTCCTCTCTTAGGGCACTTTACATAAATATTTCCATAAATGTGTTTGTGCAGATAAAGGGCTGTTACCCCTGTGATTCAAGGCTCATTCCAGCAAACATAGCATCATCAGAGAATGGAGTTTAAGAATTACTGAAACCTTAAATTCTGAAGTGTTCCACTGAATTTTTTTAGTGCTCAGTAATGCAAAGAAGAAGCCATTTTTCCTTATGTGCTTAAATCTTCAATCAGAGCATAAATAATTGACACTGTACAGGATTCTGCTTAAGGGGAAGAGCAGGAGACCCTGGCATGAATTTAAAACATTCCTGCAATACTTAAGTATTTTGAAATCTAAATGGCTGGTTTTTTGCGTTTTTCAGGATAAGCATGAAAGAAAGATTAAAATGTACCTACCAGACATGCCACTAAAACAGAGTCACTGTTATTTCTTTCAGTTGGTGATCTGCAAAGTTTAATTAGGCGAGGAATACCTGCGTGCACAAAAGAGTATCAGGAGAAATAATTTAGAAAACCAAACTCCTTATTTCGAGATGAAGTCTTTTTTTAGATATTTCATATTTATCTTCCTTAGTAGATATGATCTCTAATGCAAAGATGATATGCAAATACTTAAGGGACTGTCTATGGGGCTATGCAGTTCAGAGCAGTCACAATTAATAGTTGTAAAGCATAAACAAACAAATGCATTGTTTTTACCCAATATTGCTGTTTCAGAGTGGGAATTGTCACCTCCATTTCTTCCCTATCAATCCTCCCACACGCCCTTAAAAAACTCCAGCCAAAAGAACATGTTGATTGCCATTAGATTCCTCACATCTGAACCTGGAAGGGTCCAAGTTTTCTGTCCACTGACAGATTCTGCCCAAGGGTTTAAATAAAGGAATGGAGGAGGCAGCACTGTCAGTCTGCCACAGCCATGTGTTGAGTGGATGCTGCACCTCAGGTTCCTCAGGGAAATAAACCAGAGGTTCATTTAGCACAACCTCCAGTCACTCTCTAGACAGACTGTATAGGGAACCTATTCCATAAAGTGTACCAAGTCAGGCTAAAAATTAAAAAGAGCTTCTCCTGACTGGCAGTTCCTCCCTCTTTTTCAGTCTGCCATTAAGCTAGGGATACATCCTTACAGCTGAGTTTTACGGCTGCATCTGCCACTTCAGGATCTCGGCTGAGTCGTGCCAGAGTAACTGCAGATTTCTGTTGGACTCGCTCACAAGCAGCAACTTCTGCTGAATTTCCTGAAGATGATCTTTCAAAGAGCATTTCCATTAAAAGTTGGACACCTAGAAGGATGTAAGAGCTATTGTTATCCTCTCTCCAACAAAAAACTTAGTCCCAAAAAGTAAAGGGAAAAAGCAAGCTAGGTAAATACAGACCAATCACTGCCTGAATAGGGCATGAAGAATGCATAAATGTGGACTGCAGTTTGGCCATCAGCATTCAGGCGCATCTGATCTGTGCATAAATTTGTCTTCACTATGGAGCTACAGAACTTCTGGACCTAGAAAATGCACCAACTCTTCCCTCCTCCAACTTCTTCACTCCTCTACAAGTTAGTATTTTAGATTTCAGAAATTTATTTCAATCAAACTAAATGCAATTCTTTATTTGCTTCTAAACTAACATAAAACCCTATAGTGACATATTTCAGGTCTCTACATGAAGTTTTGCTTTGAATTAAAGGAAAGTAAAACTTTTTTTTTTTTCTGTTTATGTCTTTTTAAACAAACCTTTAAAAGTTCTCATCTCAAACTGTTTAAGGTTATTTTAGAATCAGGAATCCTTTAATGAGGAAAATGATGAAATTCTGCCTCTTCAAGTTTACTGTGTGACTAGCTCTTCACTTCAGAAGAGACAATGTCCTCCATGTTGAAATGGTTGCATTAGCTTATTGTTGCCTGTAGAAGATGGTAGTCTTATTGTAGCAGCACAAAAACAGATGAGACTGTACTGATTTTTATTTTCTAGATTATTTTAAATATAAGGACAATTATGTGCTATTAGACTCCATATGCTGTTAGGCATTCAGATTATTTCAGGTAGCATCAGAGGATTTTAACTGTTAGAACATTTGCATAAATAATTAAGAGAATTAGCATCAGAATCATGCAGCTAGATAATAATCAATCAACATACAAAAAAGTCGAAGTTGAGAAGAAAATGAAGCTAAACTTTCCAGGATTCAAAGACCCTTGTCATTTTGTGAATCTGGCTTCTGACCAGCATCTGATTATTACAACATTAGGCAGACACAAAAAGCCTTTGTACACAAGATGTGTGTCAACTCTTCCCTGGGGGCAAATGCTTCTGTGTCAGCTTCCATTATGGAGTGTATACACAAACTTTGCTTCATCACATTGTGCTTGACAATCCACATGTACGTCTCCACCTACTGTAGTATCTATCATGAGTTAGGCCTATTTGGCATAGCTGTTAGTATAATTTTATGAACATCAATCAAGTTTCTGCTGTAGTAGAAATAGATGAAATATGATCAAACACCTGTCCCAAACAACAAAACAGATTTTGGTGTTCTCAGGGAAATAGATAGCCAAACTACGTAACCAACCTGTTAATCATAAAGGAGTGCCCTGGAAAGGGCACATCTGGATTGTGAGTGCTAACAAGAGCAAATCAGAAAACAACTGCACAAGTCAAACAGACAAATCACTGACAGGGTATTCTCTACGCAATCCTATAATTGCAGACACCTAGGATCCTGGGAAATGTCAGGGTCTTCCCAGGAGTTTCTAAAAAAGACTCTGGGTAGGGAAGCCCCATTTGCCTGCACCACCTTACAGGAAGACAGGGGGCTTAGACTAGGAGCACGTCAGGAACCACCACGTGGACCTGGCCAACTTCTCTCTGTGACTGCCCCATCCCTCCCATGCAAGAAGGAGGTCCTATAAGAAACCACCATGCTAACCTGCCTTGCTCCTCCCCCTCACTGCAGTCTTTACTGCATGGGACAGGGAAGTCAGGTAATTTGTAAAATTACATATATCTGTGATTAAGTTGCTTCAGTATCCAGATCCATTTAACCTCCACACTGTCATTTGGTCTCCAACTGCAACACCTATGCACCTTAGCAAGGCCATCAAATGCATGCTACCTCTGTGCACACATGGATCACATCAAGCACATATAGTTGTACCTGATCCTTGCCAGTTATATTTGTGTGCACAGAGCTCAAATGTTCCACTGAAGTGCAAGAAACATCTAAATCCAATATTACATAGGAATTGGCCAATTCTGTTTCAAGACCCACTTCTATGTAGATGCTTTCTGAAATCCCTTCTCCCACCTACAATCAATTATGTCTGAGATTCAAATGGATCCAAGCTCAAACCATTCCTATCCAAACCTTAATTAAAAAAGTGTGGAAAGGATATTGCTAGGACAGAAAAAGCAATAATTGTGAAGCTTCACTGTAATTTAATATCTCCCACAAAAAAAAAGAAAAAAAAAAAAGAAAAAAGGCAAGGTGCCTTACTTAATTTACTGGTAGGTGTATTAGTAAGGCAGTTACGTCTTCCTGTATCTTTATCCACAGAATTATTAACCTAGCTTCTCAGACTTCTGATGGGCCTATAACACCTAGGGTTTTTTCAACATAATGAATTTCTCATAATGAGTTTATAGTAATAAAAACATAATGCTTCCAAATTTATAATACTTCTGAATACCTGTGAAAAAAAGTGACACAAAATGCAGGTATGCGTGGCTCAATATCAGATGATATCTTTCAATGTGTAAGAGTTGCCACCTTATACAATGTAATTCCCAGAATAAAGGTTGTTGAAACCCTTTGTACTACCTTGCTTTGTATCTATGAATAAGTCACACATACACAGAACATCAGCAATCTGGTCATACATGCAAAGTTTTCTAAAGCGGTGGTAATTTATTTCAGCTACATAGAACCATCCCAAGGACTCATTTTGCACCCTGAAGCAATGTGCAATATCCAGCAGAGACACAGGATGCGAAATTAAGTATTATTAGTGAAGCCTTTCTCCTTTATCTTGTAACCACTTCTTTCCCATCTACCCACATTCTCCACAAACAAATACAGAATATAGTTCAGCTGAAATACATACCATTTCCTTGAATGATTTCTGAAGCACACTGGTCCAAGACAGACATGTTTGCCAGTATTGTTACCACCTGATATTAAAAGGAGAAGGAAATATGAAGTATACCCCTACAATTCAGTAATATTAAATAGCACTGTGGTTTATAAAATTAGTATGGCAGAAATATGGAAGACCCAATAAAAATGAAAAGCATTCTTGTCTATTCCCACCTTTGTGATTTCTAAGGGGTCTTTTTCTTACATATGGGCACTGACTGAAACCCAGACAACAAAAAAACTAAAACCTCTTTTTCTCACACTCCTATAGTCATGCATAAAAGTCTGTCATATAGAGATCTATGCAGCAGATTTGTTCAGTGGTCAAATTGGTAGAAAGAGGAACATAAAAATTTATAAAAAACAACCAACGAAAAAAACCCTGGAGTCCTGCAAAGAATTCAGCCAGGAGCTGACCGCCCTCAGGAACCAGTCCTGTAGTCACATTCCAGCTCAAGCAGAGCTCGCAGTGAAGGCTAAGAACCAGCACATAGCATACGTTCAGTAGTGCAAAGTTATCGCTACCTTTCTTCTTCAGGATTCAGCTGACATGTTGAGAAATCCTGGCAACAGGTTTGGAGTTTTGAGCCTTGATTCAAGGGAGTATTTCAGGAATACTTTTCAGTTTTATTGAAGCCAGAAGTTGTGTGCATGTCAAAGCACTGTCTCAAAATGAGCTGGATTTAAAAATCTGTTTACACCTTTCCTGAGGTAAGGCCAAGATTAGGTTTTAGACCAAGAGAAGCACATTTTGAGATCCTGATTTACAGAATTTCTTATCCAAAATAGCACTAATTGTTTTCAAGATGAGGTGTAATTCGGCTTGCTTAAAGACATGCAGCAAGCAGTTGACAGAGACTGGATCACATGGAGCTGTTGGCTTTCAGTTACCCATTCCCTTCATTGGTATCGTATACTTTCTCTCATACATCCTGCAAGATATTCTTTTTTACTCTATCCTTCAAATAACTTGCTTCCTGCACGGAAACACGTGTCAATATTAACAGCATATGTGAGAGCCCGAATAATAAATGTTATAGAACATTAGAATACAAAATAGAAATAATATTCTTTCTTGAGAGGTTCTAATTTTTTCTGTTCTACTTGAGAAAAACTGATCAGCCTCAAAAATAACGATGAATTTGGGAACTGGTTATCAGCTTTTTAACGGTAAAGTGTCAGTTCACAAACAAGCAAACTTCTTAGACGTAAGTAGGCATGAGATCAAATCACCATTCTGATCTCACTTGGCCATTTTAATAACAAGGATGACTCATTTTCGATGCTGTGACATAAAGGTCTTCCACTTTTGAAGGTAGTGTTACAGTGTCATCTCTCTGAATAAATATACTTACTTAGGATGCAAATGAGTTGCTGAAACTCTAGAGAGTGACAGGTAGAAACACAGTAACTCAGTATATGTCTATGTATTTATTCCATATTAATTATTAACTGTGTTTCAGGCAGAGTGTATATGTTTTCTCATTCTAAATTATATCCTGTTAATGAAAATTGCTTCCTCTATGCAGAATCTGTACCCCATGTGGCTTTCTAAGCCACAGATGAAGAATTCAATTAACCACAATTTGAATACGTGCCAATTATTCCACTGCTTCAAGTTATTTTGTCTAATAAGTACTTTTGTACATAAAAATATTTTGTGTGTATCTTTTGACACCAAAAATTATTTGAGGTTATATCTATACTTCCTTTGCATTGATTATGTGGCCCCCTATATTGTGCAATGTATTTATGAACTACCCTAATGGGTTTATGTGTAACCTTCTCCAGAGGGGTTTATAAAAGACCCTTATCATCAATACCCATCAAATCCTACTTATATTATCTTTTAAAATCTTAGTAGGACTTGAAAGGAAGTTAAACTCCATATGGATATATTTTTCTTTCCCCAAAAAAGTCACATTTTCCTGTGGTGTAAACAATGTAACATGAAATGGCATAATGTAAACACATCATAGGCAAGCTGAATAAAGAGTTGACTTTAAATGCTATATTTCTCCTATACCTGCCTATTTTAAAATTCAGCATACATGCAGTTACGTGAAAATTTCTTCTGTAATACAGACCAAAGTTCAAGGAAATTTAATACTAAAGAAGAACTCTCTAGAGGAAAACACAGACTTAAATGTAGACTCAATTTGCTTTGAAAAGCAACACTTCTGTGAGCACTGGTAATAATGAAGTCTTATTTCTTTTGTATTTAGGGTTAATCAAAAACCATAAACAAAATTTTTCTCTGACTGTAGATTTTTTTGGTATAATGATACACAGGCTCACCCTGCAGTCTTTATCTTAGGCTCTCTTTTCCCATTATCTGACTCCAAATTTCATAAAGCCTTAGTCTCTCAAAAATAACTGTGAAGTCCTGTTGAATGAGCAAACCAGTTCAGATGTTATTGTGAGACATGGAGTGCACAAACAGATATAAATAAAAGTAACTGCCTAATCCTCATTTCCACCAGGAAAATAGATGAAAATTACTGGAAAAAATAGATACCAAAACCTCTTTCAGAACTGAAATAATTTTGAAAGAATTGAAAGACTTGAAAATATTTAACATGGAATCTCTACTGTTCAACAGCAATATTTAGTATCAATTTCATTAATTGTTTGAGACATTTCTTGTAAAAGATTACACTCTAAGACACAATTTAGGATTCTTGCAAGTTTTCTGGATTCCTAAGCTATACAATGAACCTGTAGTCAGCTCAAAGTATAAAAAAGAAGATATCCTGAAGACAGAACACATGAGCTTTGATCATCGGCCAGTGCTATCATACCATGCAGAAAGTCTGTGCTGAAGCCACCCACAAATTCCAGTACCCTAGCGATATCTTGATATGTGCGATCTACAGATGTGCTATTAAGCAAAGACTATCAGAGATTTTCCAGAGAGAAAAAAAAGTTGCTTCATCATATGTGGAATTTGTTAATGAAACATCTGATCTAATGTTCTATTGCCAAACCTAATGCAGGATTATAGGGAGCTGCCTTAGAAACCACATGCTGCAAGAACTGATCCCATCCAGCATAATTCCCTGCCTCAGCACCTGTACGTGTGCTGGGTAGATGTGTTCTGGAGCTAGATCTTGATCCATGCATCTCCAATATCTGTATTCTAGCAGAGCTCTCGAATAGACTAACCCAGGCTAGTCCACACTCTGGTCTCTTGTTATCCAAATCCATCAAAAATTGCAGGTGCTTCTCTATGGCAGGACTCTGATAAACCTGGTGGCTGCAGCTTTCTTTGCGGGAACTGGCACCCCTAAAATCACTGTAGTAATGAACACCACAGAAAAATAGACCTGATCAACAAATAATGAACTAATACATTTGTTTGCCACCAGATGAAAGCTGAATTATTCAAGTCAGTGTCACATGATTTACACTACTAAATATAACCACAGGAACAGACGTCTGGGGTTTATCCCTGCGTTCACCACCTACCTGTTAATACGTGCTATGCGCTACACACCTAAACCACACAGTAGTAAGACACAGTGAAACACAAAATGCCAGGAAGAGAATTCTCAGACCAGCTCATGTTTTAGCACCTTTTGAAAAGGCACCAACTGATCGAAACCGATGGAGAAGAGAAGGCTTCAGGGAGACTTTATAGCAGCCTTCCAATATCTGAAAGGGGACTACAAGAAAGCTGGAGAGGGACTCTTTACAAGAGCACGTAGTGATAGGACAAGGGATAATGGCTTCAAACTAGAAGAGGGGAGATTTAGATTAGATCTCAGGAAGAAATTCTTTACTGTGGGGGTAGTGAGGCACTGGAACAGGTTGCTCAGGGAAGCTGTGGAGGCCCCATTCCTGGAAATGTTCAAGGCCAGGTTGGATGAGGCTTTGAGCAATCTGGTCTAGTGGGAGGTGTCCTTGCGCATGGCAAGGAGGTTGGAACTAGGTGATCTTTAAGGTCCCTTCCAACCTAGACTGTTCTATGATTCTATGAAACATTAACATGCAGATAGTTCCACTGGGACTAGTAAGATTTTTCACAAGACTAAGAGGCTAAGGAGTTAAATTTCAGGGCTTAAAAAACCATACCCAAAATCAAGAAGCTATGAAACTTCACATTTAAATGATTTGTTTGTGAACTAAGTATGCAGAGATATTGGGGGGGGGGGGGCTCCCCTTTAGGTCCGTGGGAAATTTCTCTATTTAATAAATAAACTTAAAAATAATAGAGTTATTTCATACTTTTCAAATGTCAGTACACCATCATGTTGCTAGTATTGTAGTTGCCCTGGAAATTAATCTAAAACCTAACAAAAAATCTCTGTTTCTATAGGCAAAGTAAGTTATCAGATAGTAAACACAGATACCTCTCTGTAGTGACAATACCATCTATTATTATAAAATTGGCAGTGTTGATCTTGTCGGTTACTCTAGTAAACAAAATCTATTTTTATAATTTGAAAAGTGTTTTTAGTTCCACATAGTTTATTTCCACTCATCCAGCCTGTCACACATACTGAATTTATGAATGATGAACCTTCCTTTTCAGTTCTGTAGTCTGTTTTGCACTGAACCATAGGAATTTCAGTTGTCAAGAATGATTTAAAGTTGAGAAACCATGGTTAATTAAGAACCTTTAAAATAGTTTTGTTGAAAACCTCTTGAGGAATAACAGTCAGATTGGAAATTCTCATGCTAATAAAATGTAATCACTAACGCTATAATAACACTTTTTCTTCTGAACAACTAACGGTGACTAATGCTCATTAACCAGTGCACAAAAGTACTGAACGTTTGTTGCAAAAGTGAAAACTACATGAAAGTGCTTTGTTAGAAACTAAGATACATACACCGAGTGTGTAAATCTCAAATGCTTTAGGTAACAAAGAGGTTTAAACCTAAAGAGCACAAAAAAAACCAGAAAGCTTCTTTGATAACTTTCCCTTGATGGGAGATTTAAGATGATCTAAAAGTGTTTCTCATTATTGTGAAATAAGCTACTCGGGAAGAAAGATGCAATCAGATTTGGAAGATGAAAGCACATGTTTTAGCCTGTTAAAGGGGCAATATCTTCCACGTTTGAGGGCCACTTACCTCACTTGGGGGAAGGGGTGGTGTCTACAGAGGTGGAAGATGTGATGTTAATATACTTTTATTAAGTGTGCCTTAATAAAGGCATTTTCTTCAGTAAGCTTTTATTGACAGTCCCAACATAAACAGAAAGACACAAGCTCAAAATTAGCAAGAATTAGCAAGTAATTTAATTGTTTGGCAAAGTAGATCAATATAGAATTGCTGATTTTTTTAGTTATTTACTCCTTTAAGGCTGATTCATCGTTAAGTAAAGTGAATTCTTCTACATATTATAAGAGTATTTTGTAATTTGTTCAAATAAACGACATAAGGATAAATCAGAGTGTGTCTGCAAAGTTCAAGATACCATCTTCAGAAACAAAGGGGCATCTGGCAACTAATCAGAAGCAAGATGGAGTCTTTTCTGAATGTAAATTAAAAACATCTGAACTTCACCATTCAGGATCAATGTGCAAGGAGATAGCAGAGAAGTATGTACAGCAGGGATCAAGAACAGGCATTGCATCAAGTCTAGGTAGAAAAACCTTTCAGGATACTATTTATTGGGAGAAAAAACTTTGGTAAGAAATCTTTAGAAATTTTCTCTGGGACATTATATTGCTTAAAATAGAAAACTTAATTCCCATTGCTTCTGATACCCATTTTGGTGGTTAGGAATTTAGTTTTCTTTCTGAAAACAGAGAAATAAATATACCTAGATAAGTAGATCAATAGGCCTTTCTGTCACCTGACTGGAAGAGGCAAACATCCCATAAAATAATAACAGCAATTAAAGACAGGATCTGCTTGCAAAGTCTAGGACTTCTCTGAGACTATGTCAGGGAACTATAATCTTGGAATGCTGAAGGAGAGCAACAGAGACTAAAGGAATCTTACCCTTTGAAATGAAGGCTGTATTTACTACATTTTTATTTACTTTACTTCATATCGCTGACTAATCTAGCTAAGGAATAGTCAGAATAACCAAATTCTCACATTTTTTGTTTTCAAGAAGCACATAGGAAATGCATCCTGCATAGGTCACATGGTGAATGGGCATATCCCATAAACTCTGTGACTCATATGACTCTAAAATAGTGATGGAGCTAGAGTGTATCCCCTCCCTCACTTCTAAGGCCACAGTTTTCTGTCTTTCAGATGAAAATCCAGGGGAAAAAAATCCATCCTTCAGACTTCCTTCATGATATTAGAAAGCTTCTTAGACTTTGAAACTGACTCAGTCAACCAAAGACACCTAAGATATTTGGTCTCCCTAGAGCAGAGCACAATTTGGCCTAAGCCAGTGCACAGTTGTAGGAAACAACTTTGCTTGTCTAGCTAGTCTAATTGGAATCAGCGTTTGAGTATGTGGGAGGAAACTTAATTACTCCAATTTTAGAGGAGGCAGAGAAGTAGTTCAACTGCCACTAACTCAAGCAGAGTGGACAGGAAGTAATTCCTGGTGCCTATCCTAGGAGGTAATAGTTTTCTACTTGAGGAGGAAAAAGAGACAAGAAACTGTTATCTGTAGAAACACTGTTTATGATCTCACCTGCTCAGAACCAAGACTGAAGTCACAACCTTCACCTAGGCAGTGATTCTGTTTTGGAAAAAAAATCAGTGGCAAACTCAGAGGCTGTTTGAAATCGGCTGTCTCATTTCCTGAAGGACTGAAGACAAAAAGACAACAAACGCAGCAGAATGCATACATAACCATCTCTGACTTACAACTTTATGATTGGTACAGCCTGCAGCAAAGTCTCTTGTTTATAGTTTCGGCAGTAAACAGCCCAGCACCAGCCTGATTGTACTGTGAACCTGGCAGGCAAGGGCAGAAAATAAAAACTGCAATGAATTGTGCTGACATAGCATGTTTCCTCTAGAAAGACTTTACACTGAGTAAGTGCAATCTCTGCACAACTTTACAGATGATTAAACAAAAATGAAGAGAAGTTAAATTGCTTCTTCAAAATCAGAGCAGCAGCAATCTTAGGAATTGATCCCAGGAATAAAAACTTTGCCACGCTAAGCTAGCAAAGAATAGCAGAGTTCTTCAATTGAGCTGAGATTTTACTTTTCCAACTGAACCTCTTTGCAAGTTGGAGCACATTGTCTTAACCTGCATCAAATCTAAATGTGAAAGCCAGAACTGTTACTAAACAAGCATTTTGTGTCAAAAAGGTTTGGTGTTTAAGAGGGAGACTCAGTGTTGGACCCCTGAAATGTAACAATCCGTAACATTGACCACGTAATGTCAGTCAATACTGTTACTTGTATTATTATATTATTGAAATGTATATGTGAAGACAGAGATAACCAGTTACAAGGAAAGAAAGGACATCAGGGAAGTGACTAGTCTTACACAGAAAACTAATTAGGATATCAATGATATAATAGCATGGTTAAAATTCAGATACAGTCATGTAACTTTTGGCCTAATTTTAATTTTTGCATCTGTTACTGGCAGTCTTGTTTCTTGTTTCATTTCTTAAGGTTATTTAAAGAACATAATTATGTAATTTATCACCTCTGTTTCTAGCTATATGAGTTGAAAACATCTTTTCTCAGCGTGATCTAGTCAATACTGGAAAGGATCACACAGCTCTGGAAAGCAGCTCTTCAGAGAGGGACCTGGAACTCCTGGTGGACAGGAAGTTGACCGTGAGCCAGTAATGTGCCCTTGTAGCCAAGAAGGCCAATGGTATCCTGGGGTGCATTAAAAAGAGCGTGGCCAGCAGGTAAGGGCAGAAAATAAAAACTGTAATGAGTTGCGCTGACATAGCATGTTTCCTCTAGAAAGACCTTACACTGAGTAAATGCAATCTCTGCCCAACTTCACAGCCCTGGTGAGGCCACATCTGGAGTGGTGTGTCCAGTTCCGGGCTCCCCGGTTCAAGAAGGACAGGGAACTACTGGAGAGAGTCCAGTGGAGGGCAACAAAGATGATCAAGGGAATGGAGCACCTCTCCTGTGGAAATGCTAAGAGACCTGGGTCTGTTTAGTCTGGAGAAGACTCAGAGGGGATCTCTTCAATGCTTAGAAATATCTAAAGGGTGGGTGTCAAGAGGATCGGGCCAGACTCTTTTCAGTGGTGCATGGTGACAGGACAAGGGGCAACGGGCACAAACTGGAACACAGGAAATTCCTGACGGAGCACTGGAACAGGCTGCCCAAAGAGGTTGTGGAGTCTCCTTCTCTGGAGATACTCAAAACGCGCCTGGATGCGTTCCTGTCCAACCTGTGCTAGGTGAACGTGCTTTGGAAGGGGAGTTGAAATAGATGATCTCTGAAGGTCCCTTCCAACCCCTACCGTTCTATTATTCTGTGAATTTTAGTGTATAGTTTACCAACCACAGTTCACTGCCAGAACACTGAGAAGGAAGGCAGTTTTAACCACATATCTAATCATCATTATACTAATGGCAGAGCTGGATATTAATGGAGACATGGGCAAGAAAACTCTGCACATACCCTTTTATGACCTAGTTGTCCTTATGTAAAGGCTTTGTGTTGCATTTTTACCCACAGTATGTAAATCTACAAAAGTGTGTTGAACTGCAGAAAGGATGTCTAAGCATGCAGTTGAACCATTTGGCACTGTTAAATATTACTTGCAGCAGATCTTGAAAACAATTTTCAAGAACTAGACAGGAAGCTTAGGTCTACTGAAGTCAGACCTGACAGAGGCAAACCACCAAGCTTTGTTCCTAACCCTGTCACTGGCTGCTTGTGTAACATACCATAGGTGATTGAGTCCAAGGGTACTACATGCTTTTCTTCTCTGGGAAAGACCAACCGATGGCTCAGCAGTGGAAGGAGTATTCCTCTTCTGGTCCGACAAGGAAAGGGAGCTCCCCCTTCCGTACTTATTTTGCTCCAAGTAGAGAGCTTTAAAAAGGACTCTTCATCAACTGTCTTCTCCCTGACCAGCAATGATTTTGTCTAATATTTGTTGTCAGATGCAAGGGAGACAGGCACCTAACATGGGCTGCACTGCTCAAACTCTACTTCAGGCTCCCTGTTCTTGTTAGCCCATACTAGCTTCCATACATACGTGAAAATTTGGACAGCAGTTTAACAAAATGGAGTCCAGAATCCCACAGTCTTCATGACAATAAGCAGAAAAGAAAAGCAGTTGGCAAGGAGTAATAAATACCCCAGTGTTCAAGAAACTCAGATTGAGAAGTAGTACTGCAAGTTCCTTTCATCCAGGCAGAGGTTTTCAAAACGAGTCTAAAAGACCTGTTAATATTCTTCTCATTAAAAACACTGCTCTCAAAGTCTTTCACTGGCTGTTTAAAAACATTTAAATATTAACATTAAAATGTTAATAATGTTAAAACATTAACATTTAAAAATCAAACCTTCTTTATGTTAAAGTAACATCTGTCTCTGCTCTCCTTTTGACCCTACAATCTCCCATGTAAGACAAAAAAGAGGGGGAAAGGCAACGAAAGGAAAACGCAAAAGCCCTGAAAAAAGTGGAAGACCAGAAAAAAGGATCTGGAACCTAGAGGATGAATAAATAGTAATAAGGGTTTCAAATCTTAAATGAGATAAAAGGTCTTAGCTTCAGAGCATGCAGCATCTCCCAAATACCAAGAAAAGAGGAAAGAATTTAGCAGAAAAAGAGCAGCAACCATTTCCATTTCTCCTTCCAATTTAAAAGCCTTTCTCCACCTCCAGCATTTTTGAAACATAATTTTAGACCTAGAAATAACCACTTTAAAATTGATGTGTTCACTGCACATTAATTCTTTGTCTGCCTAAATAACAGAAGATCAGAAGCTGTTAGACTGTACCTCCACAACTTCACAGGTAAGGTGAGAATACTAGCAACACTGAAGAGACAAGTGGGAATGCAGAGAGAAAAATTTTATTATACATAAACATGCTGCGCACAAACATACATATTTCATATTTTTCTATGTAGAATCTAAGATGATAGTTAAAGATGGCTCTGAATGATAAGGGTTTTGGCTAAACCCTTGTGACAGTGCTTAAACTCCATTAAGACATCTGACTGTATACATTACACTGCTGAATTTAGGCATGAATCCATCTGAAAGAATATTTTGATGCTTCTTTGAAGTGAAAAACCTGCTATCCAGAAAATAAGTATCTGCAGCAAGAAAAAGAACATGGCACGTTCATATCCACTTTGACCCAGACCTAGAGTCTAAGGCATCTGGAAATTACCGCTTTATCTGATGACTGTTACACGAGGTATCTTGTTATAAAACTAAGCAATCTCCATGTAATACTGCTGATTACAGAAGCAATACATGCTTCTATAAAATGGACAGTGACTATCTTGTTCATCATTAAGTCCAGCACTCAGTTCTAGATTTCTTACCTGACCTAATCCAATGCTGCCTGGGAAATGAAAGAGGAAGGAGGTTGCTTTTCAGATAGTGAAGGCAGGAAAAGTTTGTTACCATTTGCACACAAAAGCTTTTCAGAAGTCCAAAGACAGAACAGTTTTAGAGGTGCTTGAGCAGAAAAGTACTTTCTGCAGGCAGCACACACTGCATCTAACATCCAACTCCAGGGCAGAATGTTATTTATTTACACTGTCATGGAGAGTGATAACTGATCAGTGCTAGCCGTCCTTAGAAAGGTTGTATAGAAGGACATACTGTGACTTTAAGATGAGATAAAATGGCAAAAACGAAAACAAAACTCGCTGTTCCTTTCTTGCATTTCAGCCATCTTTCTCCCATTTTTGGCTTACAGTGTGCATGCTTCAGTCTCTTTTAGCAAATTACAGTTTTCTTAAATCAGCAGTAATGCTAAAGTAGTAATGTATTTAGAAATACAGCACAGTTTTCTATAGGATAACTGTGTTACTTAAAGCTCTGTGTGAAAAACAGGGCATTTAAGTTTGAGGGGCTCCTTTGTAACATTTTGTGATAATTAGACCCTATTTTGTTGTATTTGCTATGAATCTTATTCTTACTTTAATTGTTTCAACATTTAGAATAGCTTAATTTTAATTCATCTATTTTACAGGCTGGGATGACTTGATCATTCAGAATGGACGTTAGTCCATACAGATGTATTCCACAGTGGTTGCATATTCCAAAATAAAACCTTGAATCAAAAAATTTCCAAACTTACTCAACTTTAATCTGTGTGTCTTTAGGCAAATGTCTACTGGCTGGGACATAATCATATATATAATGGGAAAAGTTAGAAACTATGTTATGTACCTAAAAGGAATTAAAGTATATATATCAAAAGCCAAAATGGCAATTTAGAATACCCTTATAAAATATAGTATTTTAGTGTTGTTTTTCCCTCTAGCTGAGTGTGTTTTCCTCATTGCAACAACCAGGCACAGAGCAAATGAAAAAGCAAAATATTCCATAAAACTGTCATAACTGGCAGACACGCTTCTCCCCCTCCCCCCAAAACACTGAAACAAGTACCCTTTTGAAAGGTAAGCAATCTACTCAAACCTACACTTGTTCAGGAATTCAAAGGAAGACGTATCTTAAGGCTGTTGCATTACCAAACTGCTTGACTAGCAGCACTGACAGTTCTTAAAGACAAGATGAGCAGCACTCAGATTCCACCTGAGCATCAGGTGCTCAGTAACAGAACAACACAAGGCAGGATTTCATAGTCCCCGTTTCTGCAGAAATAACAAGGTGTCAGCTCAGAAACTTACTGCAGCACACCACAGAAAACATCACGTTTCTGATCTAGTTTTTCATTCCAAGAAGGAATGTAAGGGGTTATTGGGGATGAAATCTCCTCAATTCTTCAAAGGAAGCTGTTCAGTTCTCTGTTCCTCTAGCTAATGAGATGGCCTGCAAGCTGCAAAAGGCCTGGAACTAGTCTGTTACCTAATAAAGTCATACATATTTCTTTAAATGTCTGCCTTCTTCATACAAAGAAGGGGCTTGCTATGCTACCCACAGAGCAAACGGCAAATTCACAGCTGACAGCAGAATTAAGATAAGGGCATAAATAAATAAGGAAATCAAAACTATGAGAGCATACAGGAGGAATAAAAAAAGAACATGAAGAATTGTACATATGTAATAATAGTATACAGCCATGTAAAACACCATAGCTGATGTCCTTGACTTTGCCCAAAGAGCAATATGGTAATTACGGTTTAACTCCATCTTTTCATAGACACTCGTGAGCTGGAAAACTACAGTGTGCTTAATATAAGCTAAAGGAGCCCTAGTAACCCCTCTACAACAGAAATAATCAGCTTCTCTGGTCCCTTGTGCCTTGATTTCCATGTCCTGGCTCCTGTTGAAGGGTACACAGAGTTTTCTGTGGCAGTGCAGATCCCAAGTCTACCATAAATCATCTTTTGGCTCCTTCAGAGGTGGGAAGGGGATGGGCTTGTGAGGCCTGAATTACGGGCTTTTAGTTATATTCACAATGTCTCATAAACAGAAGTAGGTTAACAGAGCTGACTAGCAACCTCCATCCCTTAGTAATAGCTACTGAAACCCTCAAGCCTCATACTTGTTCTGCGAGGCGAAATTCATCGCTGAGATGCCAACTAAGCAGTGCCTCTGCAGCACTTCCGTTGCATGGCAGTACCTGAGAGGAACAAAAGAATTCCCTCTGACTTTATCTGTCCGTTAGCATGAACCTTGAATTGTCTGTGTCTCTACTAAAAAAACTGATGAAAAAGAAAGGGAAATACAAAAGTACATCAGTGGTATTTGCCAGCAAAATTTGCAAATCACCTACCACGCTGTTAGGACTTCATCCAAAGCCCACCCACGTCAATGGGCTGAGGATCAGATCCTTAGTCAGCTTTTGGAGCTAATTCATCTTTGAACTGACAATCATATATTTAGGCTGCAGTCTCCATATATATCTTATTTGCCTCAAAGCTCTGTCCAGTCGAGTCTTGAATACCTCCAAAGATGGAGATTCTACATCCTCTCTGGGCCTCTGTGTCACTGTTTGGCCATCTTCATGACCAAAAAAAAAAAATTCTAGTATCTTAGAAATATGGAACTTCACCTTTTTTTTTTTTTCAAAATCACATTTAAAGCTGCCATACTTCATAATGCTTATAATAAAAAGGAACAGAAGCAGATAAAGAAAGAGCCATATATTGAAAAGAACCAAGAATGGAAGACATGAAAGCAACTTAGATTTGACTCTGTCAACACAAACATAGACCTGAAGCCAGTTGACTTTTACACGAATGTGCTCAGACAGCATCTTGCTGAGAAACCGCTCACCTGATCTCGGGAATATGGAGTATCCACTATGTGTTTGTCTGAACATGCTGCTAGTAGAATCTTCATTGCATTTAACTGGAGCAGTATTTCACAAGCCATAGTATCAAAGAAAGTAATATTGGCAAGAGCTGCTGAAGCCAGCAGGAAAACTTCCCCAGATGAAGCTTCTTGGCACAGTTCTAGGAATGCAGAAAATAAGTTGAATAAAAGTCATTCCTTCATTGCAAAAAACATGGTTAGGTGTTTCAAAGCAATATTTTAGCATCTACAAATTGCACTAGTAATCTTACTATCTAAGACCAAGATCATAACCATCAAGATAAAAAAGAAAACAAAACAAAGAAAATCATCTTAATTTTGTCAATTATATAATATGTCACATTGTTAGTGTGCTTTATAAGCGATATTAGGCACCTTCATCTGAACCACAAAAGCAGGGAAAGATGGTAAATATGAACCTAGACACCAAGTGTTTCTAACATGCATCTTATTAATGAGGTGGTCTACCTAGTATACCATTCTACAGGGAATATTCCACTGAATGTTATTCAACATAAAGTTTGATATAACTAAATAAAATGAAATGGAGGAGACAGAAGGCTAAACATAACTGATCTGTAAGAGAATAATTCTGCTATATATCCTATTCTTTAGAATAAGATACGTATACGTGTTGCCGATCTATAAACCTATTTCTCTATAGTCAAAGATCATCCTGCATATTTTCCAGCTTCAATAAGTGCTGAAGACACAGCTCCCTTTTAATTCCTTGCACACATGTATTTTAACTAAGATCTGAATCACCTGGCAAGTGCATTTCAGCATGGTTAAAAATTAAACATATTACAGTAATTCAATTACTGAGTTATAAATATTACAAGGAAACTGGTGTGTGATTAGTGAAAGGGCTCTTCCAAAGTTATACATGTTCTATTTTTAATGCTCAGATTTCTTGGGCAGAGTATATACCACTAAAATTCCTCTGGAACTTAAACAGTGACAGTTGGGGAAATGCTCCACCTGCTAGTATCTTCTGGATAGGCTGTTCAGATTGTCCCTTTACTCTGGTACACTGTAATAACCTGGAAAATCATCTTAAGTAAGTCAGGTCAGATGCTCCTAGCAGTGTAGCTACAGAAGAACCAAGCTCAGCACAGCTTAATTCCACCCACTGGATTCAGGGCAAAACCTTCAATATTTGTTGCTGGATAGTCTGGTCATCAGAAATATATTGTTTCCTTGATTTCTGCAGTACTAGTTCTGTTTGGGCATATCAAAGAATGCCTAAATACATCTCAGCTAATTCCCAGCCACTGCAGAATCCTCAAGCACTGACACTACTATACTCTTTTCTTTTGTACTAAAAAAAAAAAAAAAAAAAAAAAAAAAAAGCATGAAAATTGAAGTGCTGTAGTAGTTTAACTGTAAACATTAGGCTCAGTAGAGAAATATCCAGATGTATTGATACATGAGAAATCAAACTAGGTGACCCAAACTGTACTTTCTGACATGAAGCTCTGGGAAACTCTGAATTCCCAGATTAGAGAGAGGAAGAGAATGCTTGACTGAAAGCTTCTGGTATATGAGAGGGATGGAGCACAGTGCCAGAAATAAGGAAATCCTCTCTTTAGAAAGTCATGAGAAATATCTTATTTTTCTGAAGTGTCCTCAATGACCCAGATTAAGGAAGAGCTTGCTGTTACCTATGCCTCATTTCACCATGGATCAGAGGCCTAGACAAGAAAGACAGATCTTTAATTTTGTTGTAACAATGCCCATAGTTTATACTATATTGTACTTTTCCTCTGAAGTATAATACAAATGTAGATGCAGTGGTGAGCTTGAGTTCTAGCAAGTTTAGAAAATACAACAGGCATAAAGGTTAGCAGCTATTAGAAACCGATCTTTTACAGACAAACATGGGACAAGAGGGTACTTTACTGAGTCATTTCTGTGGCTCTAATGGTAGAAATTCACACAGATGTTATTTTGACAAATATGCATAAATTCTATTCAAATATGGACTGGAGTAAAAAATACTATGTAATTGCAGAATGCCCTGATTCAGAATTAAAAATGACTGAGTTCTTTTATCTGCTAGGGAAAGAATGGCAAACATTATTTAGGGAATATTTCTAACGAAAGAGAGTCCTACCCCAAGCTGTCATTTTAACTGGAAAGACTCAGAAGTCCCATAAAGAACTTACTGACAAGTGCTGTTACAATTTCTTCCATATTTTCCAGAAAGCTGCTGAGATGCTGAGTGAACGTGAGATGGGGAGATGTGATCTGTGCAATTACTGCTGCTGCTTCTGCATGAGTAGCTTCAGAATGGGTGTTATCTGTAAGAATGTCAGCCAGGCACAGTATCCCATCAACCTATGGAAAAAAAATAGGTATAGGTTGGAAATACTCCAGGAAATACTTTTGCAACCAAAGATGGGTTTACAGTTCTCTTTTCTTGGCTGTGGCTAAGCCACTCAGTTTATTTTCAAAAATGACTTAAACTTGGTGGCATTTAGGACATAAGAAGTTTCAATTCAGCAAATACAAATGAGCTCAGCATAAAAGTTTGTTGACCAGCAAAAAGTCTTGCATTTTCTTCTCCCTTAATGTTTCTGCTGAATTGATTTTGGTCAAACAAACGAGTCTTTTTGGACAGATGTCTCAAGTTAAACATTAATCCAAAAATAAGCTCTGAAAAGCAAATGCTACCTGCTACTATGCCACAGCCTCATTTCAGCTCTTGTCTGAGTGTGTCCCCGTGCAAGACTTGAGTCTTGAGTGTGCAGAGTGTTCAGAGACCTTTTTTTTTGCCACTTTTTTCTGAATTTGTCACAAAGTTAATGCAGGATCAAAAAATACTGTTGAGGAGAGACCCTGGCCAAACTGCACCTGATGAGCTTGCACAGCTCTGACATTAAAGCTAGGTCCATACATCCCTTGCTTACTTGGAAGAGAAACAGAAACATGAGTAAAATGTACATAGGTTTATGCTTTTAGAGTGTCTGAAGTGTTCTAAATTCATTCTTTACACAGTTTAGGCAGATACCTCATATACACGCACCTTGCTCTGGATTAGAGGAGACCCATTGACACAATGAAAGACTGCAACAGAGCATAGCCAATGCGATAGCTTAAACTGCAGAAACCTATCATCTGTTAACAACCAAACCCAGCAAAGGAAGGTTCTCTGTTGACAAGGACATAATCTGTGAACTTTCAAATTAACAGGACTATGTTTCTTCCCCCTGTTGAACATAGCCCTCATGTTGTCAAGCAGGTAGGTAGATGGTCTAGAGGGGACAGAGTGTGAAGATTTATGTTATTAATTATGGGCATGTTTTGTAAAATCCACATAAATTCACTAATTAAAATCTTTGTATAAATGAAAATAATGTGACTATAGGGACAGTTTACAAAGGATCAGAGCTTTTAGAAATTTCACTGAGTAACTGTTTTAAAACTGGCCTTACCTATTTATTTATTTGAAGTTCTGAAAAAGTGTGGGGTCAATTGTCTTGTATGTTGCTTGGACACTTTATAGACACAAAGAGGAGTTACGAAGGCTTATCACTGAAATATACTTTAACAGTCAAACAAAAACAAACCACATTTTGTTGTACACTCACCAAGACTCTTTCTTAGGTCTGTTGTTCAGACTGCATTCTCTGTCTATTCAAAGTTTCCTCAGAACATGCACATTAAGTCCTATGCATTATATTCACAAAGGGTATTTAGCAAATCTCTTATTAGCATTTTTGTTATTTATTAATAGAGAATGTTGAGTTATCTTAATTACTTATCCTGCAATGGGCATGAATTAAATTATTTGATAAGAATTGACAGTTGCTGTATTTTACAAGAAAAGCTCTCAGATTGATGGGAGCAAAAATTACCCTCTGGAAGATCATTCATTGGGATGCACTTTTTAATAGGCAATAGACTATATCATTGGAACTCTAATAACATAGATAAATACAAAAGAAATTATATGTCTATTTTTCCACAGATTACAAATGGGATTTAGTATAGAAGAAGCTCAAGTACTGGCAAGAAGAGGAAGAATAAATTTTCAACATTAAACTTTTTTTTGACAAGCTTTCAACATTAATCTACCTACAGCAAAATATTTCCTCCTAGTTATGGCAGAATTCTACAGCTTGAAACAGCAGATTCACATAATTCACTTGGCTTCAAGGTATATTAATAGATCTCAGTGTCAAGAATTAATATATGTCCTCACAAGATGATTTAGTAGCCAAAGTGTGCTAGACAATATCATATGCAAAAAACCCCAACTTTGTCACCTTGAAACCTTCCCAGATCACACCTTGTCTGGGGTCCGAAGGATGCTAATAACGACAGTCAGTATAAAAAGTTATATATTCCAAGGCATTCAAAAACTACTTCACAAGAAAATTCTAAGATCTGGTAACAGGATACAGCATTCTTCAGCTCTAAATTTACTGGTTAAAATTCACTTGGCCAACTCTTATTCAATGACCTCGACAAAATGACTTTAGAGTAGTTTTATGCTATTTCAGAACAAATAATGGCTTATGAAAGACAGGTACAAGCAGGTGGTTAGGTTTTTTCCATCACCACTGATTGTTTATATCTACACTATAAAATACAAGCTTCTAACAATACAAGGGCTGTACTCAACTTTTAAATTACATGTTTGATTTTTTTTATTTGCTAAGTAGTTGTTTTTGGAAATTGGGAGTTGCTGAATTGTAAATAGAAGTAGATATATGTTATTATTCAGCATAAAGATAAAATAAATATTTTGGATCCATGAAAGCCAGCACTGGTTAGTTTTTCTCTTTTCTATTCAGTCGTGTAAAATACAAACAAATTCAGCCTAAAATTTGCTCTATACACTTTTGTCGCTCATCTTAAATATAGAAAAAAAAAAAAATAATTCTACTCCAGCAGGCAACCCCATTTATAAGAGTCTAGCAATAAATTTTAAAATGACAGGGGAACAATCTAATAAAAGCACTTTAACATCCAAAAAGAAATTGCTGCTCAAAGCATTTTTATAATTAGCTTTCACACTGAAAGGAACTTTGGACGGCTGCCCTGTTTTCTGTTTAATTTTGGTGAAGTAATCAGCTAAATGTCAAATCTGTTCATCACCTTGGCAATACAAAAGAACCAGTTGGCCAGATAATGCAAACAAATGAATTCCATGAATGCAACAAGATGCTGTGGAGACCCTGCATTTGAGGAATAGCGTTCAGTAAATGCTCGATCACTAATATTTCAGTATTGATAACTGGAAAAATGCCAGGAACTTAGATCCTTATGAGCATAACCCTGTTATAGAAACTTAATCCAAGTGACAAAATAAATACGTGACCGCTTTACTGAATAGATCGAGTCTTCTGAAAGGAAATAATTTCTTTTCTGTGCAACAGGAATGAATGAGTTCTGGGGCAGCCCTCTTCTTTCTTCAGTATACCTATTCTTCCTCCTAAAAATACTAAATAAAACTAGGCATCTGTTAAAGATACCAATACAGAACTTGGGATGAATTGCATTAATGTCTTCATGATTTGAAATATTACACACAACAACAGTTCTCTGCTTTCCACAAGGAGGTTCAAGGCAGGCTTTCCATGCCACTCTGGGAACCAAGACCCATTGCCTTCTTTTTAATAATGTCTGTCTTCATTTGTGTAAAATGCCGCTGAAGGCCTTTTCTCATACTATGACTTTCTTTAACATTCCTGTTTGCCTACTCTTAGCACTCAGATGATCTCTACGTATTGGTAAACTTTCTCAAAGGTTTTTTTTGCATTCTCTGAATTGATCTCCCAAGTCATCTTGCTGAGATTGGAAAGCCTTGCAGGCTATCGACTGATTTCCCACTGTCAAGTCTATGGATAACACTGTCAGCCTACAACTGGGTGCTTCTGGTAAGCATGTTCCAAAGCAGTTTTAAAGGAAGAATGGAAGGGAGATGTTGAGATCCAGCTATAAGACAGCAAATGTGGAAGCAAGTTCACAAAGGTATCACCTCTTAAACATAGTTTTAACCTTCCCAGGAGGGTAGAGAAGAATTTCAAAAGTAGAGGCTGCATCAAACAGTCAAGAACTGACAGATCAGAGTTGTGCTTTTTGTATCCTTTCACACATGCTGTGTATTAGCACCTCCAACTTGAAGCTAGGACAGGCTAACTGTATAGGTGAAGACATGAACACTAGCAGAGTAAATAGAAACTGCATAGCTGGATAAAAACCCAAACACATTAAAATTTATGGGATGAGGAAGAAGGAGACAGAGAAAGAAGGAAAAATTATTATATTCAGAAAATATTTTACTCCCCTGCTCAGCATTCTTTGAACACAATCTACTTCACTCCCCAGACCATCACATGAACCATGAAGTCACTTCACTATTCCGCAGCTACATGGAAAGTGTTATCCAATAGAATTCATAAACTGTTATTTTGATGACTTGTTACTCATGAAATGAATTCCTGATTGTCAAGGGTGAGGTATATCCTATGTCAACTTCTGTAACATATTCTGGACCTGTAGAAAGTCTAGAAGTCTTGTTTAATTTCTACATTGAAAAAATGGAAGGGAAAAGGACAAAAGTATTCTACCTTGTGCACAATGATCTTTCATATTTTAACAGTTGCCCTGCCAAGTGCTCTGTAGATAAAAACTGCCTTAGCTCTGCTGAGAACTGTGCTGATTTATACCAGATTAAGATTTGGTCAGCTATTTTTAAAGTGAGATGATATATTAATGGAGTGATGCCATTAAAATGTCCACAAATACTATTCCAAGTAATCAAAGCACTGCAGCAATTCCATGGCAGCAGCAGTGACCAGTGAACAAAACTGCAATGATTTTAATAACTACTGCTGTACATTAGTGGCCATGGGACCTAATTTATAAGCCATATTGTATACTTTACAGAATAGTGTGGGGCTGAATAAAGGTTAAATGGTTCCCATCTCAGTAGCTTTAAAACTGCTGGGGATAACCTTAGCTTTGTATCTAAATTGGCTGTGAGCGGGTGCTTTGATTCATGGCAATTTCAACTAAAGCTTCCCTTTTAAACTTCCCTCCTTCAGAATGTGGTCCAGCTAATGAAGAGGTATTTGTTTTTCCTTGTGTTTAGCCATCAAGGGACAGTGTAAAGATGATCTGATCCACATGAGGAGTATTATATGGTGTGAAAAGAAAATACCTCAACCTTCTCTCAAAAAAAAAAAAAAAGAGAGACAGTTGGCTGTATCAGTTTGAAAGATGCATTAAACGTGGCAATGCCTAAGTAGCAACCTTGCAGCCATGCTGCAGGAAGAAACAAACTGCAGAGAAAGATGAAATAACAAGTTACTTATTCTGGGCTGACTAGGAGTGAAAGGATAAATAGTATGTAAAACTTTTCTCCCTAAGAAATCTGGGGAAAGCAGTCAAGCAGTCACCTCACAGTGCATGTTCCTTGGCACTCACAGATGCTTTAAGCTTGTTGCAGATAAAAAGAACAACTGTTTGTCAAAGAGGTAATAGAGAGTGAGTCATTTTACAGAAAGATGGACAAAATCAGTAAGATAGACATCCAGACTTCTTTCTGGTATTCACTTCAAGGATAAGGGAAAAGCTGGCTTTGTACTCCCTCAATTTTAAGGACTGTTATGAAGGGTAAGACAGTATTCTGAAGTATTAGTGCTGTAGTTGATAAAACAAACCAGGAACTGCACTGCTGTTAGCCTAGCAGCTCACATATTCCCGCACCCATAAATCACAGCTTACATTGCTTCAAACTACTCTCTACAAACATAGGTGAGCCAGTCAAGGATACATTCAACGTTCCTGATGTGATGGTGTGCTTCCCCCCTCTCCAGGCACCACCTGATCTTTATCTCCTTTAACCCTGCCCAAGCAATAACCACCTGTGGTGGTCATAATGGGTGCATGTAGTTGTGATGGCGGCATCCAGGGCTCGATGTGGTTTCGGGGAGACAGATAACAACACAATAGCCAAGGGCTAATTTGAGCAATGCTGGTTCTGTGGTCAATATGCAAATATGACTATAGGTCAATCATCTTACCCCCATAAATAGTGAACAGCCCAAGAGCCCTTTGAGCTCTCCTGAACAGCAGTGGCCTGCATGCCAGGATCTCCCCTTCAGTCAGGACACTGCTCCAGGTTACTACTCCTTGAGGTTAAGAGATTCCTTGCCGCAACAGATCGTCAGTAAGTGACTAATAGCATGCTGAACTTTAAAATCTTAGCTAAGTGATATAAAGGATTGATTGCACACGTATAATCCTTTAGACATAAACTGTTGACCAAGTCTGGGACTAGGACTGGATCCAGCTGCACCTAGACTCCTCTCTGGGAAGGAGTTTAGAAAACAAGGGGGTCCTTTCTGAAACCTTGACTCAATGGGAGGGTCTTCCCTGACAGTTCTGTCTGACCCTGTCCTCTATGCAGTAAATAACCAAGTGTGCCTTGCCATCTTGAATCTTGTTAAAACACTGTCACATTTGCCATCAAACTTTGTTAAATCCATGTTTTATATCAATAAATGTATTGCTGCTTCTCTTTTACGAGTGAAGTGCCTCGCTCCATCTGCAACACCTGATCTACTCCTCACATGCCTCCAATTCTACAGGATAGCTGCTGAGCAGCTACAAAGGGCAGAAGGAGAACAGACTGCAAAGGAATTCACTTGCAGTTATGTAGAAGTCGCCTGTAGTACAGATTCTTCTACTCAACCACTGTTGGTGTTTGTAGAGTTGGGATGCATTGACAAAACAGAATGAAAACTACTAAGCACAAATGAGTATGGTGGCTTGGAAAAAACGCCCATTTGCAATGGCCTTTGCACTCAGTCTTTGTTACGTTCTCTTTCTCCTATTCTGTCATAGCTAAAAGACAATCACAATAATGACTGTTATCTGTAATCTCAGGAACATATAAGAATAGGGGAGAACTATTTGTGTTCATATATGATAAACTTAGAGATTGAGTTCTTCAAGTTGTGTGCCACATGACAGAAGCCAAAGTTTTCTCAGATTCTTTTGCCCTACATTTTGGAGGTCTGGATATACTGGCTTGTTTTTAAGTTTCAGGAATCTATTCCTATTTGTAGGATTTTCTTGATATCTGCATTACAAATTCCAGAAAGTATGTGCTTGTTTCTTTTAAATAATGGATAAGGCTTTATCTATTATACTTTGGGGTCTGAATTTCATTAAAATGAAGCCACATAGACACAAAAAGGACTCAGCAACAAGATGAGAGGAACTGTCATGTGTTATATAAGAATGCTGAACAAGATACTGGGACCTGAAGTCTGAATTAGGGAAAGACATACTGGGACCTGAAGTCTGAATTAGGGAAAGACCATACATTAGTAGCTTTCACATAGCCCTCATTTTTATTTACCCTGGGGGATGATAGTCTGAGAAAAAGGCAAAAAACCCACCTCAACTGTTCCTATAAACAAACAGGGGCTCCAGGGTTATGCATAGCAGGGCACTCCAGAAAATGAGATGTGCTCACTGAAAAAAACATACTCCGATCATCTAGTTTTAAATAAATAATGTCACAGACACTTCATTGCATGAGGGCATATTCTCAAACACCTGGTGTCTGGCATTTAAAAACAAGAACACTCTTTCAACATGTTTGATTACTTTGTATCATATAGTTTTTGGTGTGACACCATGGATTTTATTTTCAAGAAGTGTCTGTTAGTGTACCTTTTCATAAAAAAAAAATAAATAATCCCATGCATGCCACATTTTTAGAGGACCCTCTTCATCTATTTCAATAATGAGAAAGTGCCTCTATCCAAAAAGAGCAGCATGGAGGTCACAGCCAGAAAATCAGTCATTATCAGCTAATCTAACTCTTCATAGTGTCTTTCTTCTCTCAGGAAAAATATCTGATAATCTTCCTGCTAGAATTCTGGATGTGTTTAAGCCAATACTTTCAAATCTTAACATGATTATGCTAAAGAGTTAATAAAAGGACTTAGTATTATTAATTATTACTGTGATTTCAAATACAACTTCTCTCATCAGATTAAAATTCTTAAACAGGTCATTACACCATGAAGTTAGAAACAAACAAAACCCTACCCGATGCTCAAAGTATGACAATGAAAACACCGCAGTAGAAAGTAGAGAGTTACATCAGAAAGGTAGAGAGAGTGAGTGAGCAATGGAGATAACACAGGATGTGGCTTTTATTACTGTTACTTTAAATATGAGATTCTGCAAATGCATTCAGGTCCTTATGCAAACAATTTTCCTGCAAATATTTCTCATTTCAAAAGTGCCAGTCAGTTTAGCCTAAAAAACATCCAGAGTCTCTGAAATGCAAGGCCTCTACAGTATTTGAATCACATGTACACTAATTAAACACAACAGTAGGACATCTCTCTAATGGAATGTATTAAATATATACAGCAACTTGTTCAGAAAAATGGTTTTATGTCTAAAGTCACATAATTGACAAAACTGACTCAGTGTTTCACCCATGTTGTTCTTTCTAAAAATTTTTGTTGCTTTTAAGAAAAGCACCAAGCATTAATATAATTGTTTGCTACATTCATTACTTCACAATGGCTGTTCAATTATTTTAATAAATTAATTTAAATAAACTAGATCCAGAACCGACCTTGTATGTGCCAGATTTTTATTAGCAGAGAATTTTTACAAGCAAGTTATAGAGCTTTATGATAGCCATTTATAATGAAAACACTCTCAGCACTTTAGCTATAAAACTTTTAGTGAGCAACTCAATAAGAGTCCATTCATGTTGTAATAACAACAGAGGAAATTACTACCCTTATTCAAACAACAATTTCAAAAAAGTAAAAAAGTAGCAGTTTTCATCTGGTGAAAATTTATGGAACTTTACTGGCTGCAGCAGACTGAAGCTATTTGGTCCCAAGGTTCCTCTCCTGACAGTTAGGAAAATCTCCTTGGGTCTCCTACAAACATTGATTTATTTCTATGACTGCAGTGGCAATAAAATAATTTCAGAATTGCTTTAAGCATAAGAAATTCAAGTTCAAGATCAGCTGTTTGCATGGAATCTTTATGAGCAGTCAGAGGTCTACTATGAGCCATCAGGTAAATGATCTCAGAGGTTTTTCTCTCCATTAACACCTCCCAGTACTGCTCTTTGGTCAAATATAGTTGCTATATTGATTCTATATTAGAAGAAATAAGGACAATGTTAAGAGGCTGACAAAACGGAATATTTTTACAAGCTGAATTTTGATTTTTCTTCTACTCAATATTGTTTGCAGCCTTACCAGGTCTCAACATATATAAGCATCCTTATCGAGGGTAACAAACATATATTTAAAGTTAAGCTAGTGTTTGAATGTTGCATTGAAGGAGGAACAAAATCACATATTTGGTTTCACTTTCAATAGAGATTCTGTTTTTTCAGCAAGCAAAGATAGCTACAGCATAGCACTTTGATACAGGGGCAGTTAGTTCCAACCTGCATTCAAAATCATATTTGCAAGTCAGGCTTATTTTCCTAAACTGATCTCACATCAGAAAACCATGTCAGAACTCACTGAAACTGAATTTACCTACTGAGGAGATTCCAGCTGCAGCAGTCCGGGGTATTCTCTGGTTATTTTAGATGGAAAAATGTGTAAGCATTATGTTACAGCAAAGATAAAACCTCAACCTGCCATATTTTGGCTAAGAAGCCATATAGACCTGGGAAATAAGCATATTGTTAAGGAAAGTCCCGAATACTGTTCTGATTCTGTCATCCAGTCACTGCCAGTTTTTCTAATGGTATCCCTAATCTGTGAGCCAGTTTGTTCACTCTTAGATTAATACTCACAAGAGATGTTATGAGAGAAGGAACCTAACTACTCGCAAATACTAAATATTAGAATTCCCCACTCAGGGTTCATTTCACAAAAGCAGTAAAAATTCTCATTACATTTTCCAAACCAACCTAATCCTCCAGATCTGTAAAGCCCAAGTCTGGGCTAGAAATTTCACGTCATCAGACTTCATTCTGCCACCTGCCAGTCTGTAAATAACACAATAAGAGCCACAGCAGCTCTCTACAGAATGGTAAGGGGCTTCCCCTGGCTCCAGGAGAGGCTCCCAGAATTAGGACCTATTCTCTTCTGTTTCAGAGGGAAGCACAGATAACGTCATGGGACATCTAGAAGAGATACTAGAAAAGCATGACAAATAGAAAACAGGGGTATAAACATGTCACAGAACTACCGAACCCTTGCGGCCAAAGAATGTAACTTTAGATCAAAGTATACCGAAGTTCTAGAAAGAGTTTGAATTTTGTTCAAAATCAAAGAGTCTGGGAGAAAGAAAATGCTGTTTTGAAGGACAGTGCCTTGCTAGACACTAGAATGAAATAGTGGCTTGCTGAATTCTCTCCTGTGACTTGCTTGCAGTACACTCTCCCTTTCCAACAGCACTAACAAACAGAACAAATGTAATTTGCTTGGGAATCTATTTTAGAGTAATTCAGATTGTAAATAAAATATTGAAAAGGCTAATATTTTAACAATATTTCAGCTCTACAGCTGACAAAGAACAAAAGGAAGAAATAATTCTGAACATGTTTCTGTTTGTATTAGGATTGGAAGCTCTTTCAGCCACCTCTCACAGTACAACTGTGTCCAGCTTCATTGGGCAGCAGGCAGAGCCCTGGTCACATTATTCTCACCCTTGGGAAAGTGTTGCAACAAGACTGAGCTAGTGCTGTAAGCAATGAGAGCAACTGCTAGGGAAAAGCCAGTGCAAAGTCTGTCACTCCCACTATTTTTTACCAGAGATGAATTCAGCATATTTTTGAAATTTACTTTGACTGATGTCTGATGAAGAAGGTAAGCTGTACAAAACAAGACTCAATATAAATGAATTATGACAAGTTCAAAGCCAACAAGGATCCTGGGAGAAAAAGAATAACCAGTGCAAATAATTTTTAAAAATAACCCACAGATTTGATTCTTGCTTATCAGTAGTTTAGTAGCCTCCAAACAAAAAGTTCAGGCCAATATCTCCTACACTTACTCTCTTTCTCTCTACCTATAACTTAGAAAAAGAGATGTTCTAGTAAAGATCATTCAAAACTTTGTCTTGGCCTGAGTCTCTGGTGTGCTAAGAACCAGTCTCTCTCACTTTCCATGAACAAAGAGCATGTTACAGGCTTAGTTTCACACAAAATGTGTGAAATGCGCCTTGCAATTCAGGTACGTTAATCATATGACTAATAGTAGTCTTATCTTTCCCCACAGAAGTTAGGACCCATCAATAAAAGACTTTCCACGGGATCAAAAGACCTAGTTGAGGTCTGTTCCACATCCCATATTGTCCCAGATTTCACTGTGGGTCTTTACAATTATGAATACTGTCAGACTGCCTAGACACCTAGATGTTCTGTTCACAGCGTCTGCTCTAAAGTTCTGTTTAATAACCTAAACAGCAGTTGTTACATTGAACAAATGGGCATTTGTTTTCAAAATATTTATAGAATTGTCACTTCTTGAAGAGACTTTGTGTGGATGTGTGCATGTGTGTACATACAATAGTTAACATGATAGGGTTTTGGTCTCTGTGACTATGCTTTTTCCTAATACCCAAATCAAATACTAATAGCATTTATTTCCATATTTTTCCACATCAAAAGTTTCCATACTGCCAATAGCCAAGGTAGCAGCAACACTGTTGGAGTACTGTAACTAAATGCTTTCACTCAACGCCTTCTAGCGGTTCTTCCTGAAAGCCTATGGACAAAAGTTTGTCACAACAATGTGAAATTTTAACTGTGGGATCTATTAAATACCAGTATGTTTACTGGATGGATCTTCACTGTCCCAAAACAGCTAGGTTACCGTTCATATGTACATGATATTGCCCTTGAATATATACATTATTTACCTTAAATGAGTTTCCACCTCACTATTCTTTCCTGGCACTGCTACGTCATTCTTGGAAGTTACAATGACTAGTTGACAGTTTTAGAGAGTACGACTTTTACGTTAAACATTCAAACCCCAAAGAGAACATGTATTTTTGTAACAGCACTCAAACTTCAGCAGAGCAATGTAGAGGGTTGTGGCGTTTAAGACTTTTTCTAAAACACTTTTTAAACTGCTTTGTAAAGTGTCTTTTATCATGCATCCAGGGAATTTTAGAAACAACACATTTACTTCTAATTAACTGTTGATTTCCACTCAGATCTCCTCAGGTCCAAAAATCCATTCACTGTAAACTCTGGAGATTCATTAATTGCATCACTGAGCAAAGGTACCTTTATAGCAAAGCAGATCCAAACTACCTTCTAAATGATCCTTGCCACTGCAGAAAGCTAAGGCTTCCCACTCCTTCGGCCCAAAGCCTGCAGGGTGCCTTTCTGTCATCTTCATTGCTAGCCATTATGGACTAGTTGCCCAGCTGCAACAGAGATGTTGGCTGGGCTTTTATTGACACCTATGGCTTAGACCCTTGGTTGTCTTACTGAAGAACACCATTAACCAGAGGTGAAATACAGAAGCAGAAGTCATGACAAACCAAGATGAATGGCCAAGATAAATGCAAGACAGTACCTACTCTAAAACCTGAAGGATTTTAAGGGAAAGTGCAATCGTGTTTCTGTTCAGAACAGCTGGCCACAAACCATTCTGCTTTACAAAAAAAAAAAAAAAAAAAGGAAAAAAGTCTAATCAGTCATCTTTTATGAGCTTGAACAACTGATTTTTCTTAATTCAATTGTAAATCTTAATCCATGTTATGGAAAAGGTATTTGATTGTTATATCCTTTTCTATCTCTCTTTCTATGTTATTTTCTATTTCCTGCAACTCTGAAGTACGATTTATTGGTATAGGCTTACCCTGACTGGCTTCTTTTTAGGATTTGAAGTCAGCACTCATAGTTTTCTTTAAAAACTAAGATGGAAAAAGAAAGAAAAAAGCCAGTGTCATCTCTACTTAAAATTACTTCCTTTTCCATTACCACTTTCAGCAATTGCCATACTTTGTGTCTTTTTTTTTTTCCTGTGAGAAAAATCAATTGTAATTACATGAGTATGTCTCAATTACCTGTCCTTTTTTGGGATGAAAGTCTTCATCTGATTAATTGGACTTCTCTGTCCTAATGCCTTTTCCAATGCTCTCCTAGGCACCTTACCTCCTTCATACATTTTTGTGGCAAGTCCTTCATTTTGACTAGTTCATACAAGACAGAAATCCTTCTAGCAGAGAAGTCGTAAAACTGTGCCAAAAATTAGAGGCAAGTGTGTTATTTCATGTTTAAAGGAGCTTGAAGGGAAGACGAACCGAAGGGGAACAGCACACAGAATTTTAACTCAGAGTAACATCAATATTGCTTGCAATATAACTTAGATGGCAAAGCCAGTACACTAAAGGTGTAGGGTGTGCTTCCCAACATGATCTGACACATCAGCACAGAAGTGCCATAGGCTGGGGAATTCAAACACTGCCAATTCCCTGGAGCACAATTCCTCACAAATCCTCTTCTGAGTAAGGGGAAAAGCAAATTCTAACAGCCTTTAGCCACACAAAATAAATTCCTGTAACAGGAGCAGGAAGTCAGGAGATATATGTCTTCATCCATGAATATTTCCTAGGTGAGATCCTGTGACTTGTAACCCAGTGTTTCTTCCAGGATACAGGATGAGATGAGAGCAATCTTTAGTGAATAACAAAAAAAGTGTCTTATGACTTTTAATATTTTTGCTTAGAACAAATCAAGTATCTAGCTCAAAAATAAATTGCAAGCCTATTCTAACAGCTCTAATTTGCCTTCTCTTTCATTATACTTCCTTCCTCAATCTAGACCATAGTACAACATCATGTTTGGATCAGCCATGAAGTTCGTGTCACACATTTGAGGCAGCTTCTCTTGAGTGATTTAATTTTGTTTTCACACCCTGTGCTATAAAACAAAGATAAAAATCTACTTACCTACCACCACATAATGCTTGGATAAATGCTACTGTAATGATGCTACCTATTATCATTAAAATAAGCAGTCATTTCTCCAGAAATTATGAGAGTATTTCTTACACTGAATAGTAATCTAATCAACAGAAAGTCCTAGTGACTTAATGGTATCACTTGCAAAATATAGTACTGCAACAGTGACAGAGCATGCACTTAATAAGCAGCCTCTTCTGCCTAATGACTTTTGCACCTATGAAAACAAATCCAAAGTGTGTAATTAAACTTGTCATTTTTCCTTTCTTAAACTCTTTCTTGACTGCAAGACAAGTTACTTGAAGATGTTTTCCTGCATCCAGCCTTTTCTTGCAGATCTAAAATAATTCCAGCATGGCCAAAATGACAAAGCATCCAGTGCTTGCAATAAAATGTTAAAATAAATGGAAAAAAAGGGGGCAGAGGGTGCTAAAACAGTTAAAGATGAACATTTTCTAGGAACTCAGATCATCATCATCATTAATCACATTGTTCTGATAATATCAGACACTGAGTAGGCATGCAACCTGGAACTGAAATCTGAGCTCAATAACACTAGGTACACAGGAACGTTATTCTAATTCACTCAGTAGTCTTTGGCACTACAAGTCAGTTACTCCTAAACCCCTGTTCACCACAACTATTTGCAATACACAACTCCTGAGAAAACCGTAAACAGAGGATGGCACATACAGCCTCATTCCCCATGGGGCAGTGTGTTGACCAGCCTCATAGGAAATAATATGTTCTTTAAAGAAATCTGATATTCCATGCACATTGTAACATATCAAGGACTCCATGTTACAGGGGTTTTGATCTGCATACAGCTTATTATTAATGTCCGTTTATTTTTGGTGGTGCTACTGTTAGCATTGCCTGAATTTAAAACATTAAAATATGCTTTCACACCTACATGACACATCTGGCATTCCTGCTGTTCTCACTCCTCTCTCACACACCTTGTAGCCTATTCAGACTATTGCATCTAAGCCCAGACTGCAACAGAATCCGGAGCCATGCTTTCCTTCTCTTCCCCCTTGCCTCCATGCACACATGCTGCTCTTCACTTTCTCTCCAAGCTTTTGAGGCTGGTACTGTCACTATTCAAGCAGTACTTTCAGGACAGTAGGAGTAGAGGGCATTTTTCCACCACTCCCCAGGATGCTCTTAAGGCATTAGGTGTTGCTTAAGGTTTTTAAAGTAATGCACCTAAAGCAGAGGGTCTATCCTGTAGGAAAAAGGCCCTCACACTATCCAGAGTTTGATAGCCTAAACTTCTCAAATTAAAAGCCTGGCTGACAGGTAAGAGGTCTTGATTTAGGAGAACACTCCAAGTTGTGCGTAGCTTTGGTCCTCATAGACCTACCTTGCCGAATCACCGCCTGCAGTGCTAAACTCGGGGTAGATTTGGGCAAGCCTTACCCAGCAGCAACAGAAACTTTGCTGTAATTCCAACCTCCACTGGGTGCCACTATTGCATAACATAATGTATGGATTACACTGCATGAGTCAACAAATTGGCAAAAACGATTTTCAACTTGCGCTTCACTCTCTTGAAGTTTTCAAACCATATTCAGAGAATTATCGCTAATTTTTTATGTCCTTAAAATGCCATATGATAATCCTTTTAGAGACAGAAATACAAGAGGGATTTAATTCCTCCTATATCACTATAGCTAAAAGGCTCAAATACAGAAGTGCTCAGATTCTTTCCTGATTTTGTACTTGAATAAGCCTTTTAGCCCCATGAATGGATCTGCTGCTCCATGCTGACTGATAATCAACTTAGCACCCTGTTTTGACCTATCTTTTTTAACCTCTGAAGAGACAATAATCACGTCTCCATCTAAAGTGCTTTGATGACAGGTTAACTACCACAAGGGTAAAACCTTACCACAAAACCATAGGTGACCTTAATAACATTCAGTGAGCGTTATTAAACTGTGTGCACATCAGAAGGATGGCAGTAATGCTGAAAATACATTAGCAGCCTATCTTTTAATTTAATGGCAATTAAGTATCAGTTTTATGGAATGGATGTAATTTCCATTTGGTGGTTGGTGGATATCCACAACTTGCTGGATACCAAATTTCATTCTGGTGACTGAAGCCAGAATCCAAAAATACTGAAGTTTAATGTTATGAATCACTTTCAAAAATTCTGGCCAGACAATGTAGTCACCTTTAGTCTGTCTATTTCACAGTATCCCTGCTCTTGGATTTTGCTTTATTTCCTTTTCCCAGGCCTCTGAAAGGGAAGAGGAAGAGAAGAGGAAGAGAAGAGGAAGAGAAGAGGAAGGAAATCAAGATTTAATTTCAGTCATACTTAATGCAAGATTTTTTAGAGCTTGCATTAACACACGAAAAATTCTTACAGGAAAAATACTGCTACAAGGAGATGTCATGCTACCTTCCATACTGGACTCATTTGTCATACTAGTCATTTGACAGAACTGACATAACCACAATTGTTTAAAGTTGCTGAAGACAGGGGAAGCTGTGTCTCAGCATTTATGAAGCCTACCCTTATAACTTCTGGTCTTTCCTCTCATTCCTTTCAACACTCTTGTCTGGTAGGCAGTTGGTGTCACTCATAAGTACAGAGATTTCTATAGCCATTGATCTTTGAAATGACCTTAGCCTTTTTCTAGCAGAAATCCAAAATACTTCCCTGAAATTCTGCCATATTCTGACACAGATTTTCCTTCAAACAGAGGCTTATGTGACTCTGTGAACATCGGTTGTGTTATCACAGAGATGGGCAAAAATGGAGAATGTGTAAGCAGTTGTCTGGCAGTACAGGCTCCTCTAGGGCAAAGAAGATACAGTAGGAAGAGAGAAAGAAAGAGACTATATGACAAATCCGGGAAATCAACAGAAGCAAGCAGCAAGTAGACTGAATCTTAATCTGACCCACAGTTTTTTCACAGCCAGCTAAATCACTGGTGCCATCCAGCAAAACAGGTCTGCATACAGGTCTGGAAGCAACAGGCAAGTCCAATGCCCTGAAGTCTGGCCACTCCTGCATCACTGAGAAACTCACAAGTAGCTGTTTGTGGCTAAGGAGAAACAGCAATTCATTTGGTAAGGTAAACTGCTAAGGTCAAGAAATTCACCCAGGGCAGGAAATAGAAGTAATTGCAAAAGAAGATTGAGACAGAGGCAGGATTTCACTTTACTACAACAGCCCAGCTAGGGCTTTCTTCTCAGCATGCAGACTGTTGTTCGTCAGACATGGCAAACTCTGCAGGAATGACTATCACCCGCGTAGTTGCTCCTGTTACGCCTGCTTATTGAATCATATTAAAAACAGCAACAAGATAAAACAACTATTTACGTGCTCTTTAAATTGATATGTGGCTATTAGACAGACGTGTGTGGACGTAAATAAAACGTCACAGATGGGAAGAAGATCAGGTTTATAAATCAATTTGTGCTATCACAAAACTGGAAAATCCCTCTCTTTCCATTAACAGCTGAACTGAAAATTTCTCAGTAGGAGAAAGACCCAATCCTACTTCCAGGAATCTAGAACATGTATATTCTTTCCTGCTTCACCAAAGGCTAGGGAAACTGCCTGTTCACAGCCACCAGAAATACTTTCCAAAGGGGTCTTGTTCTGTCTTCAGAGTTCTTCAGAGCAATGGTCAGGCTACCAGAAGACTTCAACCGCAACATTACTGTCTTGTTTTACTTATATGTGAGGGATTTGTATTTTTTCTTTTCTGTTAGTTTTCATTTCTTTCCCTTATTTCATAAACTTTAGTTAATCAGAGACTCTGGTCAGAAATGAAAGGTCATGAATTCAAAAATGAATTTTATCTCAGCTAGACATGGCAGACTGCAGCATTATTCAGTATAGTTGAAGATTTGTAGACAATAGACTGACCAGGGAATGATTTCATCACATGCATGCGATGATGTCATCACATGCAGATCTTGCATGGTTCTAGTTGCACATCTTCATGTGCCAAGGTCTCCGGTGGCATAGCACTTCAGCTTCAGCCTCATGAGCATCCAGCTCTGCATTGCCTTCAGTCAGATCAAGGCTGTCACCCACTTGTCTCAGAAAGGGCCTCCTTTGAAAATTCAAGATATACATAGAAGATGCGTATTTCCTTACAAAAAATGGATGCATAAATAGGTGGGAAGAAAGTGTATAAAATTCTGAGGGCCAGATGCAGTGCTTTTAGCTGGTATCTCAACCACTCAGTTGTAACTAAGGACAGAAGTGTAGGGACTAGTCAAACTAATAAGACAGTTTCTGTTCTACACAGGTAACACCGTTCAGAGCCCCTGAAGTTAACAAGTAGGCTGTATCACAAGCTCTGCCTTTTGGCAGTAGCTATCTTGCCTTTGGAGAGTTTAGCTGCTTTTGGCAGTTCCTTCCTTCTTCAGCAAGATTACAGAGAATCACAGAATCATAGAATGGTTTGGATTGGAAGGGACCTTTAAAGGTCATCTAGGCCACCCACCCTGCAGTGAGCAGGGACATCTTCAACTACAGCAGGTTGCTCAGAGCCCCATCCAACCTGAACTTGAATGTTTCCATGGATGGTATATCTACCACCTCTCTGAGCAACCTTTTGCAGTGTTTCACCACCGTCATTGTCAAAAATATCTTCCATGTATCTCATCTGAATCTACCCTCTTTTTGTTTAAAACCATTACCCCTTGTCCTATCACTACAGGCCCTACTGAAAAGTCAGTCCCCATCTTTCTTATAAGCCCCCTTTAACTATTGAAAGGCCACAATAAGGGCTCCCTGGAGCCTTCTCTTCTCCAGGCTAAACAACCCCAACTCTCTCAGCCTTTCCTCATAGGAGAGGTGTTCTAGCCCTCTGATCATTTTTGTGGCCCTCCTCTGGACCCGCTCCACGAGGTCCACGTCTTTCTTGTACTGAGGACTCCAGAGCTTGATGTAATACTCCAGGTGGGGTCTCACCAGAGCAGAGCAGAGGGGCAGAATCACCTCCCTCAACCTGCTGGCCACTCTTCTTTTGATGCAGCCCAGGATGCAGTTGGCTTTCTGGGCTGTAAGCGCATGTTGCCAGCAAATGTCCAGTTTTTCATCCACCAGTACCCCCAAGTCCTTCTCCTCAGAGCCGCTCTCACTCACTTCATCCTCCATCCTGTCCTGATACCAGGGGTTGCCCCAAGCCAGGTGCAGGATCCTGCACTTCGTCTTGTTGAACCTCACAAGGTTCACATGGGCCCACTTCTCAAGGTCATCCAGGTCCCTCTGGATGGCATCCTGTCCCTCCAGAATGTCAACCACACCACTCAGCTTGGAGTCATCTGCAAATCTGCTGAGGGTGCGCTCCATCCCACTATGTCATTGATGAAGATAGTAAACAGTACTGGTCCCAGTATGGACCCCTGAGGGCCACCACTCATCACTGATCTCCACCCAGACACTGAGCCGTTGACCACTACTCTCTGGATGCGACCATCCAACCAATTTCTCATCCACCAAACAGTCCATCCTTACAGAAGTCCAGACAGATGATATCTGTAGCTCTTCCCTCGTCCGCTGAGGTAGTCACTCCATCATAGAAGGCCACTAGGTTGGTCAGGCAAGACTTGCCCTTGCTGAAGCCACGCTGGCTGTCTTGAATCACCTCCAAGTGCCATAGCTTCTAGGAGGATCTGTTCCATGATCTTCCCAGGCACAGAGGTGAGGCTGACAGGTATCTTTTACCAGACCAGGCTGCTCAAAGCCCCAGCCAGCCTGACCTTGAACACTTCCAGGGATGGGGCA
Source organism: Burhinus oedicnemus (assembly GCA_008921705.1). Lineage (NCBI taxonomy): Eukaryota > Metazoa > Chordata > Aves > Charadriiformes > Burhinidae > Burhinus > Burhinus oedicnemus. The sequence goes on from VFFE01009035.1 coordinate 1,006,210, forward strand.
TCCACAGCTTCTCTGGGCAACCTGCTCCACTGTCTCACCACCTTCATGACCAGAGGCAGTTCCCTCAGCCTGCCCTTGTGTGCCATGTGCCCCGTCCCCTCACCATCTCAAAGGCCCTGGGCTGGGCCCACACCCCACACATCAGTGTCTTTCCTGGACTGGGGTGACCAAGAAGGGACAGAGGGGTCCAGATGCAGTTGCCAAAGTACCAAATAAGAGAGGAGGAAAGCTTTTTTACTATTATTTTCTTGGTTCATTGGTGGGGGTCTTTTTAATTGTTTAAATTGTTTATAAGGGGAGGGAAAGGGGCATGGAAAAGAAGGGCTCACACCACGCGTGGCATTCAACACGATAATTGTTGATGCTGGGAGAGGGAACGCGTGGGCTCACAGGATGGCCAGGCGCAGAGACTGGGCCTCCCAGGTAATGGCAGATGCAGCAGCTGGGCCAGGTGCTCCTGCAATGCTGGATGCTCCTGCAATGCTGAGCAATCCTGTGAAGATGCTGCCATCATGGAGGGGAGCCCTGGCACAGTGTAGTGGTGCCAGGGGAGCCACACTGGAGGTGGATCCAATTCCATTAGTTCTTCCTGATCTGCGGGCAGACCTGCCTCCACGGGCTCCACACCATCAGCCACATCGTACATGTGGCTGATGGTGCCCCCTGTCTGAAGCTGCCTCCTCTTCTGCAGTTCCTGTGGCCATGTGTCTTCTCTCCCCCTGTGCAAAGATGGGCAGCCACATGCTTTGCTCTCGGACCTCTTGTTTCCAGGCACCTTTGGAACCAGAGGGCCTCAAAGCTCAGCAAATTGTGAGCTAGCTGCCAGGGTCCCTATGTTTATAAAGCCCAGAACAAATGGCAGCAAGGGGGGTTGTGACATCAGGAGGCCACTGATGGGGACACCTGTAGCCAAATATGGCTGTTCTGGGAGTTGGGGGGCCTGTGGCCTGAAAGATGGCCTCATGTGGGAGAAGGAGGAGGGTCGAGGGGCTGAGGGCCCCTTTCCAGGGGATCGCTCCCCTGTGCTCTTCTGCTGCCCCTTGGGCACAGGGACTGCCCTCCACCTTCCCTCGTGGGCCTGGGCTCCAGCCCCCTCCTCATCCTGTGCCCAGGCTCCCCTGGATGAGATGGCAGCAAGGGTGTTCCAGGAGGGTCAGGGGTCTTCAGTGACCCCCACCACCAACCTGGCTCTCTGCAAGTGGCAGAGCCCACCCCGTGCCCGACAGTGGCTGAGAGG